>JAJONR010003507.1:0-64399 GCA_029582245.1 Solanum etuberosum | reverse complement strand
TACATATATATATATATATATATATATATATATATATATATATATATATATTATTAATTTATTTAAAAACAAAGTGCTTTCAATCATGCATCACAAATTGGATATTTAAATTTATAATTGAAACAGAAGTTGATGAGCTATTTTCGTTTGGTAGTCGGATAGAGTTATGCATGTATTAGTAATGTGGGTATTAGTTATGCAAGTATTATTAATGTGGGTATTAGTTATGCAAGTATTAGTAATGCTAGTATTATTAATGTGGGTATTAGTTATGCAAGTATTAGTAATGCTAGTATTATTAATGTGAGTATTAGTTATGCAGGTACTAGTAATATGGTTATTAGTTATACATGTATTAGTTATGCATGTATTAGCTATACACGCATTAATTATTCCACTTTCTACTCTGTGTAAATAATACACAAATTTCTTCATAACTTATACATGTATTAGTTATGTGAATTTCAAAATTGTCAACCAAACGTCGTATTAATTTTATACATTTATAACTTTTTTTCTTATCCACCTACCAAACGTCGTATTAATTATAGGCATAATACATAAACATGACCCTTAACTTGGTTTCAGAGGACAACTATGCCCTCCAACTTTGAGTGTGCACAAGTAGGCACTTAAACTTGTATAAAATTGAACAAGTAGACACACGTGTCCTACATGACATAATACATGTAGGACGCCACGTAGGACACAAAATTTCCATGTAGGGTGCCATGTAGGAAGAATGTGTCTATTTGTTCAATTTTATACAAGGTTAAGTGCCTACTTGTGCACACCCAAAGTTAAAGGTCATAGTTGTGAGTTGACGTCAAGTTAAGGGTCATGTTTATGTATTATGCCTTAATTATATACATGAATAATTTTTTCTTATCCACCTACCAAACATCGTATTAATTATATACATGAATAACTTTTTTCTTATCCACCTACCAAACGTTGTATAAGTTATACAGATTCTAATACATGGATAAAACTTGTTTTATCCCGCTACCAAACTATTACTGTTTCTTTAATGAGTTCTAAATTACTAATTTGATGGTAAAATAGAGAAAATACTTATAAACGAGAAATATTACTTTTAATATAGTTAAAATTAATTGAAATATTTTTTAAGCAAATAAATTTATACTTTATTGGCTGCATTTCCTTCTACTAAATTTTAAAAGTCCATGTTTGGGACCAAAACATACACTCACACTAATGAATGTGATAGGATAGTTGATATTCTTTTTCGCATTAACCAGAGAACTAAAAATATGGAAGTTCTAACCCTGATTTTTTTTTTAATTTTCATATATTTCAATAAAACGAGAATTCTAATTAAGAACGGAGAAATTTCTATCGTAACTTTTCTAAAAAACAATTGATTGCATTAGTGAGCAAGGTGGAGCATATGAGATTGAAAACACCATACGTGGAAGGCAAAGATTGGTGGGAGTGTACACTTCAATCCCAACAAAAGCTGATTCGAATCCAGCAAGTGGAGCCCCAGTATCTATCATGGACCAAATTAACCATCGAACACGAATTCAGAATTTAAAAATTATTAATTCACATTAAACCGATATCTAAACGCTACACAAACAATAGCATAATCATATATAATGAAATAACATAATCATATATAATGAAAAATAATTAATTGAATATCCTTCATTATATAGATTATAAAATTATTTGTTGTACGTATGAAATTTCTTATGAAATTTCTGATTACGCCATCGTAGACTCTAGCTACTTTCCTCATCAATGTCCACTTGACATATATCTTATCCTATATAAAACATACTATATAATTATGGTCCCCAGATAGATGACCCATATTTCCACTTATATTATCTTTATTAGTATCCTCCCATTACATTATCACCACCCATTTATTCCTTTTTAACTCAAAAAATATATATTTTGACCTTTTTATTATTTAGTGGAGAATAACCAAGAAAAATATTTACATAAACAATGTTATTGTTAAATTTGACTACAAATATATTTAAATCTTGCATATCATATTTAATAAAGAGGTAGGCTTCTTTTCAAGTTTTCAAGTCAAATCCCTAAAAGAATTAAATGATAAATAATTAAATTTTGAAATTAAAAAAAAAAAAAAAGGTTCGAAAGCACTCCCTAACGAAGACACGAGGAATTCGAAATCCCAAGTTAAAAATTAAGTACTTATAACTCCATCACGACTCCGATAAAGTTTTTCAATAATATATTTTCGTGGGGAGGATAGTGTGTGCATTACACATTTCACATCAACTTTGAGCCAGCTGTTGTCCAGTAATTACAATAATAATAAACAAAAATAAAAATATGATTTTATATTTTCTATATTTCACATAAAATCTGGGACAGTTGGAGAAAAGATCCACCTCTTTACAATTTCTATCTCCATTTTTCTCTAAAATATAATAATAATAATAATTAGCATTACTAATGATCAAGATAGGCAGCTCAACTAATAAATCAAAACATCATCTTTAATCTTAGCTTCATTAGCAAAACCCATGCTAATTAAAACCTAAAATTAGAGTTTCCCCTTAATTATACACTTAATTAATTAAAATTTAAATTTAAACTACTAATCACCAAAATGTTATAGATTTCTTCTCAAATCCACCACCACAACACTAACATTATCACTACTGTGCCTAGCCAAGGCTAATTTCGTCAACAGAATTGATGCATCTGAACACGCCTTGTCGGAGCTTTCTCCGGCGCCGGTAACCGTAATGTCATTTCCCGGCGAACCCGCCGGAGACGGTGGCCGTCTTGATTGCAAACACATACGAGCCACGCCACACGCGGTCTCGTTCGATACCACGTCCCATAATCCGTCACTGGCTAATATCAAACACTCGTCTTCGTTGGTTCGATCTGTTATCGTCACCTCCGGTTCTGATATAACATATGGTTTCAAATAATTGTCGCCTGAAATAAATATTCATAAAGATGATTTAGAACGTTAACTTTTCATTTTTGCTTTCGAATTTTAGATCAAGTGAAAGTATATGCCTACCAATTGCTCGAGACATTGCCAAAACGCCGAGAACTCTAGCTCCGTCCCAATATATAACACGGCCACCGGCTTCTTGTATCCGATTCAATTCATCAGGTCGATCCGGCTGAAAAAACACAAATTCAACATCAATTACTCGATTTCAAAATTATTGAAACACTTATTTGAAGAAATGAATTGAAAACGCACCTTGTGATCAACCGAAAGAGGAATAGCAACGCCGTTTCTACAGAGGACGGCACGAGAATCACCGCAATTGGAGACGATGATTTTGTCCGGAGTTACAACGGCAACGACAGCAGTTGATCCAACGGCATCGCACTGTGGAGTCTGAAGCTCGCATCTACAATTGGAACCTGAGGTAGAAGATCGGAGTACGCTAGAATAGTTAACAACTTCTTTATCCATTAGAGCAAAGCTCTGAATCATTGCTTCTTTCCATGGAGTTTCTTCCTTTTCCACCTCGTTTTTCACTATCTCGTGCATTCGATCTTTACACTTCATCGCCACCTACAAAAAAAAAAAAACAAGTTCAGCTAAAATTTTACCAAAATAATACTAATTCACAGTCGATTTAGGATATTTACATGGGAACAGCCATGGCCATCGTAAACACCGAAGAAATGTAAATTGCTTGAGTTTTCACCATTCTCTTTGCAAAAAGAAGGATGAATTGCAACCGCATCTTCCATATCTCTTCTTCTTCCACATACCGAAGTCATACCAAATTTGGGTAAATCAGGCTCAATTTCAACAGATTGAGAACCAGATTCCGACAGATCCAACACTTCAGTATCCTTTCCTTTCTTTTCATCAGCCACCACCACCGCCACCGGCGGTGATGACAACGAAATCTTTACACTAGTTTCCAATTTCCGTCTCTTACTATTATCAATAACTTTCTCAATCCTATGCCTTTTCCGTCCATTTTCCTGTACCGCCACCGCTGCAGCATCGGTGGGTACAAAACGGAACTGATGAATTTCCATTATTCTTCTCCTTGCAGATTCTGAAATTGGCTCAACTGATGCAGTAGCCTCAGTTTCAGCTATATGAACCCCACAACACATCCCAGCCATTATAGAAGAAAAATAAATACAATGTAAATATTTTTGATATTTGATAAATTAATACACAAGAGGAAGTAAGACTTCATAACTCAGCTTTATTTTGGTTAATTTCGGGCAAGCTGCCCCTTATTGCCCGTCACCGTCTTCGGGCAGAATGAGACACGTATTATTGTTGTGACGTATGATTTTGAAAAAATAATAATATTGTGATCACGACCGTCCATTTGTTTCACAGATAGAAACCACGTGTGAAGCAGAATTTATTATTTTGAATTTACGTGGGCCAATGAGAAGGAGACACGATTTATCTTGCTGTTCTGACACGCATGTGGCCTGTAGGACAACCACACGCCGATTATTCGACTTTTTCCTTTCTTTTTAAGGAGGAATGCAATACGTGGCAACATCTTAAGATATAAGATCTGTCTTTGTTCCACACGCCTTTTCTAGCGTTTGAATACCACCTTCCTAGGTTAAAGGTCAACTCCGTTCCACTTGTAAGGATTGTTTGATACGAGAGATAAAGAAAAATAGTAGTATTATTATGGATATTTAACGTTACTTTTAGTTTACTAAGAATATGACCGGATATGCATACTATATAACTTAAGGTAAAATGTTAATAGATGATAGACTGTGTTTTGTTTTCTTGCTTTTTGGATTGTTTAGGTTTAGTGGCGTCTACTATAATAATAGTTTATTTTAGCAGTGTCTTGTTTTTATTTTCTATCATTGTTTTGTTTATCGTATTATTTTTAATTTGTTGCTATTACTAGTTCTATAGTAGTATAGCTATATTTTTCAAAAGAAATCTCTTTATTTCTATGAGATAATAATAACAACTGCATAAATATTCTTTCGAGTCTTTATGTATGAATTCTTTGAATATATTATTATCATTATTGTTATAAATACAAAATAATTTATGTTGTTCGAGCATAGGCTAATTGCTCGTTATAAATGATTAAGACCAACTCAAAATCAAAATTTCATACGAGTTAAAAGTTCTTTCGGTTTACGAACATAAAATTATTTTATTATTTTTCATAAATCTCAACAATATATTTGTCACAATTTGCTGTGTGCCACAAAAAGTAGTTTTACACAATGCCAGAGCGTGACAAGCACGTCTATAGTACTGCAAGTGGAGTAAATAGAAATAACAAATGCTACACTAATTCTTTTGTTCCATTTACTCCAGTTGTGAAACACTAAAAAGCGTCTACGTAACAAACGGAGATATTGACTACAAATGTCGCGGTTCGATATATAAGATATCTTCATTCTTAATCACATACTTCGGTGTTTTACATTATGAAATCTGAATTTTTGAATTTAGTCGAATTATAATATGAATACGAGATGGAATATTATTTTAAAAATGAAGAATGTGGGGACCCCACATATGTCAACATAAAATTGACGCTTGCGGAATATCTGAATTTTGATTATCCCAGGATGACAACACGTGTCTCTATTATGACGTGTCGCTGAAGATGCAAATTACTAGAAATTAAAAAACCTATTTTACCCCTCAACTCGACACGTTTTGTGTTAGGAAACTTTTTTTCTCTTTATTAAATTGTTGCCACCTTCTCACCATTTTGGAAATTGTCAAAAAAAGAAGAATTGGGAAGATGTATCTATCTCTCACCACCCACCCTACTATTTGTATTAAATTATAAGTTTCTATCATCTTACGTGTCTTAATTTAGTTAGACAATATGCTTTCATCGTTTTATATTACTTGGTTCATGCTAAAAGCAGTCGAAAATTTCATGAAGGGTATCTAGATTTTTGATAGTAAATACAAATAATAATACTCTTTTTTTTCTATTTTATGTGAGGTAGTTTGACTCGGCACAAAGTTTAAGAAAGGAAGAAAGACTTTTAAAATTTATTGTTTAAAATGAATGATAGAAATTTTTGTGGCTATAAATCATTTCATTAAGGGTAAAATTGATATTTTAAAGTTAAATTGTTACTTAATATAGAAATGTGTTATTCTTTTTTGGACCGACTAAAAAGGAAAGTAAGTCATATAAAATGGGACAGAGAGAGTAACTTTATAGGAACTTGATCTTGAATGCCCTGTATATTTCTGCACCCAACTGCTATCGAGCTACCACTCACTTCATGTCAATGTTATATGTTTGTTAATATCTTACAGATTATAAGCAGACCATTAAAAAAAATGAAAGCAAGGAATTAAATCTGAGTGTCAAGTAAGTTTCGTGCATATCCTTGCCATTACGATGTGGTTTCTATTGGTCCCGAAGATATTCAAAATATTATATATATCAATATAAGTAAGATTTAATCTATATATAATGTAATTTTCTAACAAAGAGTGCCCTGGACATTTTGACAATACCAGAGCTCCAACACTGTTAAAGTGACACAACTCTTCAGTAACACATGAAGCAAGTTATTTTTTTGATAAATCCTCGATTAAAAAAAAATGCAGTCTAACAATCTTTTTTTATATTAATCAAAGTGTATTTTATTAAAAATAACTTTATTAATGATGTTTAGACTCTAAAATTGATTCCTATTATTTTATGTGATTATTTTATACAAGGAATAGGATGACAAAAAAAAACATTTTTTGTCATTAAAAAAAATTAAATTACAACACGTCTCCTCATGGACAAATTAATACGACTCATTTGGAATTTGATTTTCAAATATGTCCTTATTTCATTGCTTCTCTTTTGATTCCATTCGTTTTTACATTATCTCACTGCTTTCAAATTAAAAATGTTCTAAATAATATGAAATAGTATTCAAATTTATAATTTCAAATCATCATTAATAAAATGTATATTTAGCTAAATATAATATCAAATTAATATGAATTAAATAATAAAAAGTGGAAAGAGTGTATGATACTGTCATTACTTAGGAAATCAAATTTTGTGTCAATGTAAACAGTGGCAGAGTCAGAATTTATATAGCGCTGTTATTTGGAATAGAATACACGACCTCAAGCAATTTTTGCAACTCCTTAACTACTATACTAAACCTTCAACTTGTGTTGTCAACACTTGTATATATGTTTATTAAATCAAAATTTAACCTATATATACAATATAATTTTCCGATAAAAGAGTGTCGCTTGACACCCCTTGTCCTAAGATAGCTCCGCCCCTAGCTGCATGTTGACCTGTCAACCTATTGGGACCTAATTTGGGTGACACTTACATATACACTCCTTTCATAATCTTTAATATCAACGATAATAACACATCTAATGAAATTATATAAATATAATTTGAAGGAAATAAAGTATATGTAATTCTTATCATTACCTTATAGAGGTAAAGTGATTATTTTTGAAAGACTCTCAATTTGAATATAATAAATCAAAATAAGTATGAAAAAAAAGAAAAATGAACATGAAAAAGACATAACAATTAATATGAAAACGTAACAACAATGTAATTAAAATATCATAAATAGATAAATGGTAAAAAGAAAAGAAAAAAAGAAAAAGAGAGAGAAGATATTATAAGAATAAAACAAATAAGAATATATTAAAATTTAAAAGTATATTAAATGGTATAAGTATATACACTTTAAATTTGTTTTTGAAAAATTCTGATTTCGACTCTAACCATAGTAATGCAAAGGATAGTGGAACTAGATCAGCATCATATAGGGAAACGTGATGCAAAATTTATAGGTAAAGTGGGATGAATGTGTTTTATCACTCAAATTAAGTGGAATTTGTGTTAAGTTATGCTTTTCTTTTTTCTTATTCAATATTCGATATTATTTTCTTCATCTCATAATCAAAGTTGTTAATATTATCAAAAGTTTAAAATATTTATCAAGTTACAAAATGGATTCATTTCAAAATTATTTTTTTCATAAGTTAGTATGTATTTCGATTTGGTGTTGATATTTTCTTAAAATGTCATATACAAATTATTAAAAACTTAAACTAAATATTACTATATCGAATACTAATAGTTTTGATTTTCATTAAGGAATTTAAAAAAATGACTATAGTTTGGACTTAATTAAAAATCGATAATAATTTACTTTATTATAATTCACAGTTACATGTTAGAAGAAGGTGAGAGATAGTTTAAATACATGTTGCTGTATCACAAATACAAGTGATACAATAATTTGTATCAGTAAACACAATTATATCAAATGTATCAATGAATAGTAGAGTGAAAATGAATTTGGGCTTTAATAGGCAGATTAGCCTTCGACTTTCGCCCAAATAGATGCCCACAAACATCCTTTCTTCGTTGCAATAATTTTTCTTTTTTAACTTTTTATCTAGAGGATCGGTATTTGTATTAACATCTAATTAAATATGAATTTATATATTGTAGGATAAAGTCGTTAAAATGGGATTAGCCCAAGGGGCCGGCCCAATTCAGTCCGTTATTTGGGGTAGGATTGAGGTAGAATTTTTCAAGTCCATTTAAAACTAGGGATTATAAGCACGACCCATATAAGCCCTTGGCCCTTGAGACTTGATTGGGGTCGGGGTCGACCCATGAGCCAAAACTATTTATCTAATGGTACATTACAACAGTCTCACTAGTATATAACCTAATTACTTAAATGCATGATATGTTGTGGTATTACGAATCTTACCAGATTTTGGTCCAGATACATGTATCTCGGGATACATGAACTCAAAATTAGGTTAATTTGTTCTGAATACACTCTATTCAAATGGATTCACATGTATCTAGGATACATAGACAAATCCAGCGCCCTCGCCTTCCTCCCATCTCACTCGCCACTCTCTTATCTCGCTCGCGTATCTGGGATGCATCACACCAGATATATGCATCTCGCGTATCTAGTATCCTGGATACATGATAATCACACTAGATTTTTTGCTAGTGTTATTGAAACAACACCATCGTGTTACCATATTTGATTTGAAAATCTTCTCATTTTCTTAATGTTATTGAATTTTACGTTTGAAAATAAAAAGAAGGGTTAGCCCCGCCCCAGCCCTCAACCCTTCTAGGGTTGGATTGGGTTGAACATTTTTGGAAGGGCCAGCCTACCCTATCCCATCAAATTCCTTGGTCCGCGAGGCTTGGACCGCATGGGGTTGGGCCGACTCTTTTTGACAACTCTATCGTAAGATCTATTTTCAAAAGTAACACTTTTGATAGAAGTTTTTAGCTTAAACTCGAGATTTGTAATTAAAAGTATATTGGTAATAATATTTATTGAAAATGGAACCCATCTTCTATGTTTAAATTATAATAATAACAATATATTTAGTAAAATATCTTACGTGGGGGTCTGAATAAGGTAAAATATACTCAAATCTTATCACTATTTAGACAACAAATCCAGGTAGAAAGAATGTTTATATTATTGTAAAGATTAAAGAAAGTTAATTTAGCTTACTAGTGAATTTTGACATTTGTATCCCTATTAACTTTTCATAATTCCAATATTACCCTCAGTTACAAAAAATCCCTAAATCTAAGTTCCCTTTTCCTTTAACTTTTCCTTTTCTTCTTTCTCCTACATCTCTGTCTCCTCTTTTCTTTCCTCCATTTCTGCACACATTTTCTTCGTTTTTCTCTCCATCATTTCAGTAGCTAACGGTAAGTTTCTGCATTTTTCCCTTCAGTTACCTTCTCAGATTTTTTTTACTTTTTTATTTGCTATAAATCTGCAAATGTTGGTGTTTATGAACTGTTCAGGCTGTTGTTGTTGATAGATTCAGTGTTTTCCGTCAGCTACATATCAAAAATGTATTACAAATTCAAATTTAATCGAATTCAATATAAATATCGGAGATAAAGATAGAAATCCCCCCAAAAGAGGAAAGAATCGTACAACAAATTACGATATAGAAAATGACAAAAATGGTCTCATATTTTTTTTTTTAATATCAACTTCAAATTAGTGTTTGGTCCTTTTAATTTATTAAAGGTTAACATTTTTTATCCTATCAAATATTTACCAAAATTTAATTGGAATTGTGAAAATAAATATATATTTTTATGTTCATAATATATAATAGTACATTTATATAAGTAGTAATATATATACATATATATATATATATATTCAATTTTCATGTTGTTGTTATAGGAGCAATGTGCTATATAGAATTGTTGCAAAGACCTATTCAAATTTAAAAGTAATATTTTAAAGCTTCACACCTTGAATTGAGTTACTCGTGAATTCACTAGCTTTTACTCAAATTCTGTATATATAATTAAAAATGTTTATTAGTGTCGCATTAACTTGAGGTTATTGTAGGAACTTCAAGAGGATTCGTTGAGTGAGACATAATGTGCGAGGGTGCTATCCCAAAACTCGGCACCACCATCCACATCTCGGCTCTGGATGGGATCATCAATGTCAACTCCCTTTTCACACTAGCCGTGTTCATCGGGCTAGCTTGGAACCCGCATGACCAAGGTAACAGTCTCTCCCAAGACCCGAGTTGTATCGCGGAGCCCAAGGTCGTGGAGGACCTTGTAGCCTTCCACGTCTACTCATTTAGTTGTTTCCTCTTTTCTAGCCTCATTGCCTTGTGCCTTAAGCAGGCTATTCGATTGGCTAAGTCAGCACACTTCCCCACAGTATTCACCCTTGACTTAGCCCTCATCAACAAAACCGCCCTTCGGGTCGGGTACTTGGTCTCGGCTGCGGGGTCGGTTCTCGGGTCGGTGTTTTTGATGCTTGGTTTGATCAATGTGGTTCAAATCAAACTTGGAATTTTAGGATGTGGGAGTATGCATACTTATGGAGCTGTTATTCCACTTGTGATTTTTGTGCCATTAGGGCTCCTTATTTATGTTTGTACTGTTTTTTATGCTTTTACTCGTTAATTTGATCAATGTATACTTAACTTAATACATTAACAATTTTTTTAAAACTATATTTGATTATTTTCTATCATCCCAAAATGCAAACGTGGACGTTGTATAAATATCTAAATTTGATATTTTAAAATGTTTTTTGTCTCTACTAGTAGGGTTTTTTCGGAAAACTCTATTTATTCTGATGTTTATATCTTTATTAGAATTTTTTGATGAACCAACTATTAGAAAAAAATGAAGGGTAATCTTGGAGTAACTATAAAACCATCTTTGTGTAATTTATAAGTTATGAATAGGTCGATTAGTCATACTCTTTAGGAGTTTGAACTTTACATGAATATAAAATACTTAGTGCACCGGTTAGGTTATGAATTTTGACATAAATATGGAAAACACAATTTTTCATGATTGAAGAAAATTGTAGCGACTTTTAAGGGTTTTGTCTTGTGACAATTTTTGTTTGCCCCATTTTCAATTGGCCCAATTGTCAATCCTAAACATGATTGGTTATCTATGTAGATCTAGGCCCATTTGGATATGATATAGGAAAACTAAAGAATATGGCAAACATTAAAATATATTTAAAATAAATAGCTACCGTTTATGTTTTTTTTTTATGTTATATAGATATAACTACACAATAAATAGTAAAGTTAATTATATACAAATAATCAGGCAAGTTATTAAATATTAAATAGGAAAATTATTATTACAAGCATAATTAATTATGTCTAGACACATTTTATGTGATCAGTTTTTTATTTTTACCCTCATTAATATTTTCTCTTTCATCAATATTCCTATATCACATATTCTCAATATTTTCCTCCCATATTTCTTCCAATTTAAGATATTTTTGATGATTCTAGGAGCAATTTTTGTGATTTGAATTCATCAAGTATCTTTTAATTGATTTTTTTTCTCTCTTTTTTATGAAGATTATATTTGTATCCATCTATATTTTCATCTATTTTTATAAGGGTTCGATTGAAGAATTATTTTGTTTTCTCCATTACAATGGCTATAGTTATAAAAAAAATAGTACAGGAAGAACATGAGCAAAAAGAGATTGAGGTTTGTGTGATTGTCAAATTTGTATATAGTAGAATACTTATATACATAGATACTTGTATTGTAATATCAACACAAGTTGAAATGGTGATTTGTGCATACAAGTATATCTGGATACATAAGTAATCTATCCAATTAAAAAAATTAATTAGGCAATACATGTATAATTGGATACATTAATACTATATTTTTATAAACAAATACCTGAGTTAACACCAAGCCTCAAATATTATACAAAAAACTTGACCAAAAAGGGATTGACGTTTGTTGTATTTATCAATTTTTTTATACAAGCGAATACTTACACACTTTGATACCTACACATTCTATTATTTTCCATTTTTCTTGTTTCTATGTTGTCCAATATCCATCTTTTGTTTAACAACAATGTATTCATATGTATACTATATTGTATTGATTTTTTGAATAACAACAATGTAGTCATTTGTCAAATTACCGTGTTCATATGCTAATTGTCATACTTTACCTTGCTTGATATATTAATACATTAAGTTTTTATAAATACTTGTATCCTTGATATATTAATACTTTAAGTTTTATAAATAGAGATAACAATTTGAATTCAAAGTATTCATATGCTAACTGTACACAATTAATATTTTTTCCTTATTTAGTTCATTGTAATTAAAACTGTATCAGTGTATAAATAGAAAAATAAAAACATATAAAGAAATACAGCTAGAAATATAGTTGTTTTTGTAAGTTGCTCTTTCAAATATACGTTTGTTTTAAAGTTGAAATTTTATTTGGACATGTAATTTAAATTTTTGATATTTTATTTTTCTTATAAGCATGAAAACACTATACATAAATTGTGAATACTATCATAACTTTCCTAACTATTATCCAATATTACCAAATGAGCAAATCATAATTTATAAATAAGGTATCCAAATATCACTCACATATTTTCATAATTCTATAAATAAATATTTGTGATTCATGTTATTTCAAAGTTCAAATTTTCAAATAATTATAATTTTACGAAGATTTACGTCCAACAAATCAGCAATAGTAATAGCTAACTATTCCGTGATAAAATCCTCCACATGAAATAGACAACTTATTCGTCGCTAACGGGGCATCATATCATACAAGACGTCGTCATGTATGGTAATTCACATGAGATACAAGTTTTAACAGTCTAATTATGCATATCCAAAATTAAAGAATATAAATATCAAATGATATCAAATTAAAAGACACATTGATATATTACGTAGTAATGTGTCAAAACTAGTTGAGAAATAGTTGTGCTTGGGGGATGGAAAATGGAAAAGGGGGATGTTTAGAAATTAGTCGATACTTTGTGTCAAAACTTGTCGATGGTGATGGGCCATCCACTACACCAATATGCACACTTTGTCCCCACAAAACACACACTTCCCTAAAATGTTTGGAAGGGTTGAAAGTCCAATTTTTTTACCAAATACAAGAGC
This sequence comes from Solanum etuberosum, assembly GCA_029582245.1. Taxonomy (NCBI): domain Eukaryota; kingdom Viridiplantae; phylum Streptophyta; class Magnoliopsida; order Solanales; family Solanaceae; genus Solanum; species Solanum etuberosum. Next base: position 50,928 of record JAJONR010003507.1, on the reverse strand, counting down.
TACCCTAGACCTTCATGCAACCAATCATCAAATGACACATCATTATGTTCAATTGTCATTAAACTTTATACTAAAATAAAACAAAATTCATAGTCATTACTAGAAACAAAGATTTTTCACTGCGAGTCATTGAAAATCTATAATAAAATACATGATTTTTTTTTTGCCGAATTAGTTAATTGAAAAACGCACGGTAAAAAACAGATTTCATTGGGAAAAACATATTGCGGGAAGTAGAAGGATGATAATAATGAACCTAAATTGAGCTAATGATTTCATGGTAAAATTAAGCAAAGAGGATATTGAAGGCACATGACAAATTATGGTATTTAGATTATGTTCAATATATTGCGTATCCAAGGTTTATCATTACATCTTTTCTGTGTGAAAGTTGAGGGAAAAACTATTACTTCCTCAGTTTCGAAATATTTATCTTTTCGAAAGTTAAATTACACGAATGTTGATCTATATTTTGATATATCGATATAAAAATTACAGCTTATAGTATTTTTCGTTTAATATATTCAATATTATAAAATATAATTTTTCACTAAATTGATATGAGAAAAATTACAACTTATAATTTTTCATATAGATTTTCAACATCTAAATGAGATTTTTTAAATATTAAATTATAATTAATCAAATTAACTCAAAAAAAACAAAAAATATGATAACTACTATAAAATTAATAAATTATTTTTTTATTTCAATACAATATATTAAATAATCAATAAATTTTTTTACCAATATAACTAATCTTCAACATTATAATGCTCCATATTCTAACCATCCTTATCAAAATTCAATTTGTCAATGGACTTTTTAGGAGAGAAAATAAATTAATTGGAAAGCACTATGTGTCTAATTCTTGGGAAATGTGAGGCAGAATATTAAAAATAGGGAGCTTAATATATTGACAGCACAAATACATGGGCCACTTGCTACTTGACAACAAATATATGAACCATTGCCTCTAGTTTCTGCACAACCGTTTAAAAAAAAGTTATTCTCCGTCTTAATTTACGTGACATAATTAAGATTTTGAGATTCAAATGATTAATACACATAAACTTGAAATTTTTTATGTTAAAATTATAAGTGAAATTTTAAAGAAAAAATTACCTAAATACACATTTTATTTTATCATAATCTCTAAAACTCCTACCAATTAAAAAAGTTCAAAAATCATCTCTCGGATACATCTCTCCCCTCTCTGATACATCTTTTCTCTCACGGATACATCTCTCCCTCTTTGATACATTCTTCCCCTATTTATCCGAATATGTTATTCCCTCTCTGATACAATCCTCCCCTCTTCGATACATCCCTCCCCTATGTATCTGGATGTCTGCTGATGTATTCGGATTCCATAAATTTAAAGAGATTCTTGTAAGTTGAAAAATAGTAAGAAAATAATGTAATTCGCTCTTAACATTATGTGATTTATGCAAATTATACAATTTTAAAAGAGTTAAATATACGTAAAGTTTTTTTTTTTTTTAATAAAAATAACAAAATTATTTTTGATATAAAGATACTTTATCTTAAAGTAAAACAAAATTCAAAAATAAAAACAAAAAAAAGGAAAAAACTTTATTCAGAACCAAGAAAGGAAAATCTTTGATGTACTTGTAAATGAAAAACAACTCTGAAGAAACCCCAGAGTTGCACAGGAACCCAAAAAACCTAGCCCCCCACAAAGTACCAACTGAAAATATATTTTTAGATTCTCATTATTCGATGTTAAATATTTATATTAAAGTTCGATTAAAATAAATTTTTATATGAAATTCTAATATTAAGACGGCTCCGTATTTGGAGAAACTCAAACTTGAGACTTCTGAATAAAGATGAAAAAGTACTTCGTACTCCACTACAACCAACTGAATATATTATGTTAAGATTAGTACTTCTTTGAAATGCAATAGGGTTTGCCATGAAATACAATGTGATCTAATGAGAGATTAAAACTAATTACAAGAGTCTTCCGGATCATTCCACCTTTAAAAAAAAAAAAGGAATTCTTCTTATTAAATCTCAGTTACAAAAGCAGCAAAGTGCTTGTTGGTATTGTTGTTTTTCTCACTCTTAATTATTTCAATGTAAACTGAAGAGAGCTGGTTGGTGCCTCCAAGAAGACTACTTTTTTGGCTCTTTCTGAATAATATTAGTATATAATCATATTCACTTCATTTATTTGGTTTTAATTTAGTATAAACATTGTTAGATAAAAAAAATTCATAGTTTGATAACAATTTTTTTATATTAATCACATTTCGCTATTTAGTGATAAATTAAGGCGTAATATATATAAATATGTCATTTAACTTGACATCAAATGATATATATTCTCTAACTTTGACTATACGAAACTTTAGTCTGTATACGGTTTAACAAATAAACGCATGCACCTTATGTAGAGTTCTATATGATAATTAATTGTATTCTACGTGAAGTCATACATATATTATATCATATAGAAAACATGTATTTATTTCATCAATTTTATATAAATTAGAGCTAAAATTTAATTAACTAGAAGCTTTTCAGCAACAAATTAACTAAAACTTATCTATAAATTTCATTGCTAAATTTATAATTTTAAATTAAAGAATTGTCCCGAGAAAAAAAGAAGAACATTCTCCATAAAATACAGACAAAAAAAATAATAATTAAGAAAACTAATATAAACCAAGAGGGTATTTTGTTTACAATTATATAAAAAGGAGAGAGAAATAGTCTTTTAGAGAGAGAAAAAACAGTACATTGGATAACTCCTAGTGAATTTTTCTCTCTAGGTTAGTGAGAATTTTAGGTGAATAGAGTGAAGAACAAGAAAAAAAAAAATGGCTAATCGATGGTGGACTGGAAATATAGCAATGAATCCATTGGTTTCATCAAGTAACAATCGAGAAGAAGAAGAAAAATTGAACAAACTCCGCCCCGAAAAAGAGCAAGAGTTCATGGATACAACCACCACCACCACCAATAGTAGCGAAAACCCAAATGAAATGAGTCAGGAAGGAGAAGAGAATATACAGAGTGGCGAAGGTCTTTTCTCATCTGGACCGTCCAGCTCTATGCGTAGAGGTGGACGGCGACCCAGAGGAAGACCTATGGGATCAAAAAACAAGCCCAAACCACCAATAGTGGTAACTAAAGAAACCCCAAATTCCCTCAGGAGTCATGTTTTGGAAATTATATCCGGAAGCGATATAATAGAAGTCATAGCCGCTTTCGCGAATCGCCGCAGCTGCGGCGTATCCGTTTTGAGCGGCAGCGGTATAGTAACGAATGTTACGTTACGGCAGCCGGCCGCGGTGACCGGCGTAATTACGCTTCACGGGAGGTTTGAGATTTTGTCTTTATCCGGCGCGTTTTTACCCGCGCCGAATAATCCAGTTGGAGCAACTGGACTAACTGTGTACTTGGCTGGTAGGCAAGGACAAGTTGTTGGTGGAAATGTTGTGGGTGAATTAATAGCATCAGGACCAGTTATTGTTATTGCTGCATCTTTTACAAATGCAACATTTGAAAGGTTACCAATAGTGGAGAATGATGAAGAAGAGGAAAATAATGTAAATGAAGGGATGCAAATGGAATTACCTACAACTTCAGGGGTTGGTAATGTAAATTCTGATCATTTGCAGGTTGATCTTGATCATCCATCTCCTTCTACTTCTATGCCTATGTACAATTTAGCCACTAATGTTTTGCCTAATGACCAAATGCACCATGAAGTTTTTTGGGCTTCTCCTCCTCCTTCAAGGCCAACTCCATATAGTTAGTTTAATTAGTTAATTAAAATGTTGTGACCCTATTTGTTTCCTTTTAATTAAGTTTTAGGTTATGTTTGTAACTTTGAATCCCTAGAAGTTTTATCAATTTGGTTTGTTCTATAAGCTACTATCTTTTTTGTAGAAATTGTTTGAGTTTTCCTTGATGTAGGTTAGACAATATTGTCTAGACATGGAAGAAGATTCAAATACATTCATCTTGTGATTCAGGTATCATTTACCGCCTTAATTTTTTTTTTTTTTTTTTTTTTATATATGATGTTTGAAGACGAATATAGAATTTAAATTTGATGGTTCAATCTTTATGTTCTTACCACGAAATGTACCATGTAAGTTAAAGGATTTAATATTGGTTGAAATCTCAATAATTCTTCTCTTAATTATTTAAGTTTCTTAATGCCACACCAATAATAACATACCCGATATAGTTTTATAAGCGGGTATGATGAGGTGTAGGTGTATGCAGACCTTATCCTAATTTTCTGAAAGATTGTTTTTCGATGAACAGTTTAGTTCCTAGTAAACCTTCTAATTTTGGTCAATAGATATCTAGGTAGAATTATAGCTATTACTTCAACTATATTTCATATTTTTGTTTAATCATTTGGTATTTATTGATTCAAATTTGCGTTGCATAGTGCCCATTTAGTGGAAAAATGCTACTACCTGCTAGAATTTTTTTTCCATTTTCATAGTTTAAATCGAAGACTTCTGATTAAATATCGAATGAATTCCTATTCATCCCATAACATTAATTCCTCTCGGTTGTCTGGATTGATTTTGAATATTTTGAGTACTAGCTTTCTGTTCACATTTTAATGAAAACTGCATGTATATATATACCTTTCCAGGCTTTAAATTAAAAGTGATTATCATAGTAGATTGATTGAAGGCTACAGATGTGGTTTAGTGGATGAGATTGTTTTTTTTCCTTAATTAGAGATTTTGGATTCAAGCCTTAGGTATGAGAAAATTCTTGGTAGAGAGCGTTTTCCCTGAATGGAGTTTTACATGGAGTGAATCTAAAATAGTTGGGCTTTAATATGAATATCGAACATGTTCAATAGGAACAAATGAAGGGTTTTAGATTCGAAATCCTCTGCATGTTTTCTCGATTGAGCTCGTCTCAACTTGCCTAGTGTGGTTTATTACCTCTTATGTATGGTTTGTGAGGTCATTACACTAAAGCGAGATTTACCTTGTACCTGCTTGAAGAACAACAACAAAACCTAGTACATTGTCTTTTGGTCTTGTTAAGGGGAAAATATATTTTCTGTCTAGCTATTAATTGGTACTTCCTATGTCCAACAATACTTGTCCACTATTGACTTTTGTATACTTTTTAAGAAACTATAAATAAAAAGTTATTTTATTAAATCACTTTTTGAATATAATAAATATAATATCTTCAAAAATGTAATAGGAAAATGACTATAATTAATGATAAGGATAAATTAAGAACTAAGCATAAAATTATTCATTAATTTCATAAAACGGATAAATATTATTTGATATCTCGAAATAGTACAGATGACAACTATTGTTGAACGGAGGAAATAGTACTAATGTCTTGCTTCATAGGAAAGAAGAAAATGTTAGATTTGTGTGTCAATTAAATTGGCTTTATCTGGCAACTGTATATGGGAAGTTGGGAGGTTCTAGTACTAATATCTGTATTTTATTAAATGCGACCAATCGTTACTTAGGGCTTTTAGCGATGAGCTCAATCGAAAAATACATGCAAGGGATATCGACATTTTTTTGCTCAACCAACTCTGACATCATCTTGACTAATGATTTTTCTAGGGGGTGTAAGATAAATAAATGTGGCGTTTCATCTTTTATTTGACCCTTAATTTGTCCTATTTATTGTACATTGTTTGGACATATAATTGACTTTTTAAAAATAAAATGTCATAGTCAATATTGCCAACTACTACTTCATGGTTAAATAGGAAAATTAAAGTAAAATACAATCTTGTTTTCTCATAGATTAGAAGGCTAGCGTAGTAAGATGATTGAGAAGCACACCGTGTGGCTTGAACCCATGAGTGGCATAGTTATATTGATTCAAGTGTATTAAAAATAACGTTTTAGAGATATATACTAAAACTTTGAACATCTTTAACAAAATTTATACCTTTTCTACTGCGATACAATCACTAGATTAAGAGCATCGCGCTCTACCAACTGAGCTAATTGTATTGCAGAATCCAAAGTCGCAAACATACAATGCATTGATAACAGTATATTGGGCCAGGGTTCAATATTGAGCAAATTAAGCTTATATGGATGTGGTCATATACCTCATGACATAAAGAAATAAGTTATGTTTCAAATGAACATTAATTTTTTTTTAATTTTATTTCAGTATTGAATTTTTTTTTTGAGAAAAATAAATCCTTCAAATATGAGAAGTGATTTTCCTGATTAAAGCAACAAAAATAAGTTTCAAGAAAGAGGGAAAAAAAGGATCTTTGAATAAATGGACAAGGAAAGCCACTGAAAGAGCAAAGAGAAACTGGACAAAAGAGAGAGGAACTAAACTAATTAAATAGCCGTTAATTCATCTGATTAAATTAAAAATAGCTAGCGATATAAAATAAGGAAAATTAAATGGTTAAACAAATATATATTAATTAACTAGTCATCATAGCTATAGCTTTAGTTAATTACTACTCTCTATTAACATTCAGTGATAATTACGTGGGTTGGGTTTCAAGTTTGTATAATTTGCACATTTGTATAATTCAAAATTTATATAATATAATTTGTATAACTTTTGTATAATGTAATTTTATATAATATAATTTGTATAACTGTTTAAAGTTCAGATGTTTGTGTTTGTATAAATTTGTTATTTCGAGTTTATATAAAAATAGCTCAATTATACTAATGTACCCACAAATTATACAAACGAGACAACTTAACCTCTAGCTACAGCCTGTAAATATGCAAACTATAACTATGGAGCATAAATAAATTTATTATAGTAGCTATTTGCGAAAATTTCCCTATAAAATATATGTGTAATTTGTGTACAATATGTGTGCGCTTGTGTATAATATGATAATATATATAGAAAAGTAGTAAATTTGTTTCCATAAAGATCCCAAAATTATAATACTAATAATAACATATCTGAAAAGGATAATGTACACAAGAACCAACTTATGAGGTTCTAATGTATCACATAATTAGAAAAGCCACCTTTTAGTGAGATGATTGATATCACAATATACCTTCATGTATTATATTAGGGGCGGAATCATGAAAAATAAAAAAACATACATTTGAATTCCTTTCATCGAAAATTATATTGCATGAATAGAATAAAGTAAAATATTAAATCTGCTTAACAAAAAGCTAACTTGTGATGTAGTGGCAAAAATGGTTTTAAATTGCTTTACATAGGTTACAAGTTCAAATGCAAAATTTCTACTTTTGCTAATTATATGTTCTTATTGAAAATTATATTCTTAACATATTCAGAAGAATGTCAGTATCTTTAGGAAACTATATTGTGTTAGGAACTTTTTTATTATTATTATAAATTGTAAAATATAAACAATTTAATTGAAAATTCGATATGATATTAGAATCGTGGAATTTAATGATTTTCACAAAATATCATATAATATTATATTAATAAAAAGAAAACATACATAAATACATAACGTTTTCTTAAATTATCTTTCGCGAAAGTGATTAAATTTTAAGAAAAAATAATTTCTCGCCATAATTTTTTTATTAGGAGCATAAAATAATTGTATTTATGAAAATTCCTCTCTTTTTCCCCCTTCTAATATGTGGTGCCAATAGGTGAAAATGAGTTGCACTAAATATTTTAAACGAAAATTTCACCCTTACACTTGACTTTCTATTTTTGTAGTTGGATTGTGGGGAGGGGGGGACAATGAAAATAACTTCCATTGTTAGTTAATTTATTTTGAATTTGTCGAAATATTTCGTTTAGATATTCGAACTAAATCATATAAATTCAATCCAACTCTTGATAAAATGCTCCAGATTATACGTGTTTTCATTCATTTATTAGATAGTTAAGTCAGCCACATAAAATATATCAACCTTAAATGAAATATCATGGGTTTACAATTTATTGAAGCAAATAACTACATATTTATCGCACCTCATCCACTAGCCCTGCATGGAACATAATAACAAAGATCCAGTTATACGTTGGAAGTAAGTGCAATTGTGCTTTTTCCTATTAACACGCCAAATAAGAATTAATTAGTATAAAAATCTACAAACCTATAGTTTTAAGTACGTAATTAATATTTTAATAGAGTACTTTAATTCAGCATCCTTTCATTATTTCAATTAAATTTTTAATGGAAAAAGATATATAACTAATTTATGAGGGACCAGATAATAAATTAAGGGGTAAAGTTGGCGTATAAGTCAATGAAACTCATAAATTAATACTAATGCACTTATTAGCTTCCGTTCTCATTTCCTCTCTTGGCTTAGCCGTCGAGTCAGAATTTTCAGCAAAAAATTAAAGTGTTAAAAATAAATATCCAAAAATAAATAAATTAATAATTATAAATTTAGTACAATCACACAAAATAAAAGTTATTATTTACTATAAAATTATAAATTTACATATATATATGATTTTTCAATGTTGAAATTCAAATAAACCTCTTACGCTCCGAGCGTTGCCTCTTCCTTCCCAAGTGGTACTCACGTTAATAATATTCCTTGTGCAAATAGTGTTATGCTAATTGGCGCAATGATTTAATAAATAATATGATGGCATGGCTTATCTTGATGATACTACTGAAAATGCAACTTTACTGACCTAAAGTTATTTTAATAAAATTAAACAATAATCTACTTATTAAAAAAACCCATATATTTTACAGATTTATCATATGTTTGCTTTTCTTCTGTTTGTTTTTCCTCTCTGACAGTATTAGATTATTTTTTCTTGAATCGAAGATTTATCGAAAAACAACCTCTTTATCTTTAATTTGAGGAAGGAGTAAGATTTATATATGCTTTAGATCTCACTTTATTAAACTGAATATATTGTTGTTGTTATCCTATGTTTTATAAAGAAAGCTATTCATCAACATTACGAATTAGATTAGAAGTTTATGGAGTTATAATTTCAAGATGGAATTGAGAGAGTTGAAAAAAATAATAATTGATTTTTTAATTGATTTGACTTCACTGAAAAAAAATATTACATTTCAATTTGTAACAATAGAGTAGTTAACCAACTAATTCATCCTAGTTAGATTGACCAATTATCCTCCTAATCATGGCATTAAGGTTGCAAGTTGACATTTTATTTTGGAATTGATCTCTCACCAGCCCTCTTTCTTTTCTTTTTTTTTGAAGAAAAAGAGTTTAGGTAACATTATAATAGTTACAACTCTACCTTTCTAATATTCAGCTTTATCTGTCCAAGAATATTATAAAGTATAATGTATCAGTCAATAAATTATAAATTTGATTTTAGTAGAATCATCATAAAATATTAGTAGGTGATTTCTTTTTATCCGATGGACAATAATGCTATTACTTGATAGTTTTGTTGGCGGGAGGCAGAGGTGAAGCCCCACTTAGAAACTTATGAATTATGGATTCTAATTTTATAAGTTTCTGAATTCTTAATTAATACTCTAATGTATATTCAATAAATATCTAAAACAAATATAGGTAAAATTACTGGAATCCATCGACTACAAAGCTGACACTCTAACTCCACCACTAATGAAAGATAACTGTTATTTTATTAAAATAATTAAAGCGTGAGTAAGTTGGGCCGAACCAACTTAGTCAACTATCCACTCAACTTGAAACCAAGTGTCAATACATCCAAGGTGTAGAGCAATGGACTTGTAGTGCGCTGTTGTGGTAAGTCTACATTCAATTGTCGGATGATTGAGATTCTCTATCCTCTACTCTCCCTCCTTAATTAAAAATATTGTTTCGAGTTTTAAACGTGAAAAAACACTTTTTGGATAGTATCACCTTCAAAAATGAATAAATTAGTCGAACTCCCATGTGAGTATCAGATACGGAATGAAAAATTAAAATAAAATAAAAACAAAAAAATCACATTTGAAAATTACCCACCACAACCTCTAAACCCCACTCTCTCACTTTCCCAACTCTTTCTTCATTCCTTTGTAATCACACAGACAAATCACATGTGGCAAATCAAAGTTGAACTCCACAAAAAGAATGTCTAGATTCAGTTATAAATCATCACCCCACACAGTTCTTCAACTCTACAAACAAATTTCAATCTAACTATGCCATGGCCAAACAAATTACACTAACCCTTTTCTTGATTCTCTTTATTTTGCTGTCAAGAACAGTTTTTTCTGATGAATTTCTTTATAATGGCTTTAATGGGGTTGAAGCTAGTAATCTTACTGTAAATGGGGTTGCTCAAATTTTAAAGAATGGTGCTTTAAAGCTCACAAATGAAACATCTAGAGTTGTTGGTCATGCTTTTTACAAAAATCCAATTAAATTCAAGAATTCCCAATCTGGTAAAGTTTCTTCCTTTTCTACTGCTTTTGCTTTTGGGATTGTTCCTGAATATGCTAAGTTAGGTGGGCATGGTTTTGCTTTTACAATTTCAAGGACTAAAGAGATGAAAGAGGCTCTTCCTAGTCAGTATTTAGGTCTTTTAAGTTCAAGTAATATTGGGAATTTTTCCAATCATGTATTTGCTGTTGAATTTGATACTGTTCAAGATTTTGAATTTGGTGATATTAGTGATAATCATGTTGGTATTGATGTGAATGATTTAAAGTCTAATGCTTCAGTCAATGCTAGTTACTTTTCTGAAGGAAGTTTTACTAAGCAGAAGCTTTTTCTTCAGAGTGGAAAGACAATTCAGGCTTGGATTGACTATAATTCAAGTAGAAATGTGTTGAATGTTACACTTTCACTTTCTTCAACAAAACCAACTTTTTCAATTTTGTCTTTCCCTGTGGACCTTTCTCTAGTTTTTGAGGAATTCATGTATGTTGGATTTTCTGCTTCAACTGGTTTGCTAGCTAGTTCACATTATATATTTGGTTGGAGTTTCAAGATGAATGGAAAAGCTCAATCTTTGGATCTTGATTCATTGCCTTCTCTCCCTAAGCCTAAGAAGGACCAAACAATCTTGATTGTAGCTACCACGATATCGGCTGTTGTGTTTCTTGTACTTGGACTCGTTTTAGCCTTGTATGTCATTTGGAAAATCAAGAACATAGATGTGATTGAGCCTTGGGAACTTGAGATAGGTCCACATAGGTTTTCTTACAAGGAGCTAAAGAAGGCTACTAGGGGTTTCAGAGATAAAGAGTTGCTCGGGTTTGGTGGATTTGGTCGAGTTTATAAAGGAACATTGCCTAAGACGAATACCGTTGTTGCTGTGAAGCGAATACATCATGAAGCAAAACAGGGTCTTCAAGAATTTGTGTCTGAAATTGCGACTATTGGTCGCCTTAGACATAGAAATTTGGTTCAGCTCTTAGGATGGTGTCGACGAAGAGGTGATTTGTTACTTGTTTATGACTTTATGCCTAATGGAAGCTTAGATAAATACATTTATGATGAGCCAAGAGTTACTTTAACTTGGGGTCAGAGATTCAAGGTTATTAAAGGTGTGGCTTCTGGTCTGTTGTATTTACATGAAGAATGGGAACAAACTGTGATTCATAGAGATATTAAAGCAGGGAATGTGTTGTTAGATTCCGATATGAATGGACGACTTGGAGATTTCGGACTTGCTAAGTTATACGAGCATGGAGCAAACCCTAGCACAACAAGAGTAGTCGGTACGTTGGGTTACTTAGCTCCAGAATTAACCAAGACCGGAAAACCCACACCAAGTTCAGATGTTTTTGCCTTTGGTGCATTGCTGCTAGAAGTTGCTTGTGGGAGGAGGCCAATTGAGGCAAAGGCATTGCCTGAGGAGTTAATCCTAGTGGATTGGGTATGGGATAAATGGAAGGAAGGTGCCATTCTTGAAGTGGTTGACTCGAGATTAAATCGCGAGTATGATGAGATGGAGGCCATAATGGTGCTTAAATTAGGACTCATGTGTTCAAATAATACACCATCTAAGAGACCTAGCATGAGGCTAGTGGTGAGATACTTGGAAGGGGAGGTGACGCTCCCAGAGACGCTGGCAGCTCCCGATGAATATGATGGAAAGAAGGGTGGTACTAGTGGTATGGAGTTAGGGGACTTCATTGATTCCTATCCGTCTTCGTCTTATTTTGAGAAAGTAAGCACATGGTCATCAGCTTATGACGGTGAAGGCGATATTGATATTGAAGCTAATTCAGTAACGCCATTAACGGATTCTGGCAGAGAGGACAACAGGTAGCCATGCAAAATGGAGGGACCATTCTACCAGCCCTCCCAAACTCCCTCCATATTTTAGTACTTCTTTTTATGGTTTGATTTTTTACTTAAATGTAAATTATGGCTTTTGAAATATTAGTATCAACCATTTCTATGGTTTTGAGAATATTGGTGTTAGTAGGATGTGAATATATTTTTGCAATCAAGTCAATTTTGAATCTTGATGAAGCTTTGTGCATTTCAGAAGAATTCTTACTTCATTTTGTTCTTTCCCTTTTTCTCTAGTGTTCTTGTTCTCAATACACAACTTCTTATGGCATACTACTACACATGCTAACTTAATGTTGCAGATCTGTAATGGCTATTGAGCAAAATAAGTTAATATCAATCATAACCAAAATGTTAAAACTAGGCATAATACATAAACAAACACTCAAATTTGGCTTCAGCTGACAAGTAAGCACTCCAACTTTGAGAGTGCACATCTAGACATCTTAACTTGGTCTCAACTGACAACCCAAACACTCCAACTTGTCCCTATTGTGTCTCGTGGACACTCAATGATGACGTGACACATAAAGTTTGGAGGTGTTTAGATGATCATTTTGTAAGTTGGAGTGTTCAATTGACACAATGAAGACGAGTTATAAGGTGTCTAGATGTGAATAGTCAAAGTTGGAGTGTTTACTTGTTAACTCAGGCCAAATTTGAGTGCCTGTTTATGCATTATGCCTTGAAACTATTATGGCAATCTTTTGTTGTATGGTGAACTGTCTCAAACAAGTTATATCAATGGACAAAAGTTTCTATGTCTTAATTTGACTGAGCATGAAGTTTGAGAAAGTAAATGAGGCTTCTAAATCTCGTGATACTAAACTAAATATGTGTACAATGTACAAAAATGTCCTTTTGAATCTTGTGGTCGTAAATATGTTAGATAGAATGTTGAAATTGAAAAGCTAGTAACAATAGAAAATGTCATTTTTGTTGAAACAAACTAAAAAGAAAAGTAAGACACGTTAAATTGAAAATATTGCCATTTTATTCTCCTTATTTGTCTTTCAAGACCTTCATTATATTCATAAAGAAGAAAACAAAAGAAGAAAAGCTAAGTCAATAATGGCATTTTATGACAGTTTCCACCAGCTAATTATTATTGTACAGAATCAAATTTTTATAGTCAATAGTCAAATAAGCACGTTTGGGAATCACAAAAATAAGATAAGATTAAGATATATGTCAAAAGAAAAAACAGAACTTTCTTCATAGTTGTCAAATCTCCTAGTAAAGATTGGACGTCCGAACAAAGTTTCGTATTGAAAGTTGATATGAAAAATAAACTACATACCAAGGTATGATACTCTTGAATGATATGAGACATGTTGGAGAAAAATTGCACGGGATACTTAGCTCAAAACAGACTATATCACATCATGTTAAAAATATATTTAGGTTGATTTTGCCCTAATATATCTAATTTCGAGTGTCTATTTATGTATTTGACCAATGACTACAATGACCAAAGGCTTATATAACCTCCAACAAATCTCTTGCCCCCTTAGAGTCTGATATCCGCATTGAAGATCGTACATTATAGGGCTCATACTTTTTCTTTTCTGAAGACTCGATCTTGAAATTTCTGATTAAGAATGGACCACAAACCATGTAGGTAAATGAAGGGCAGAGCAAAATATCATGCTGGAACATGGGATAATTTATGGGAGTACTATTTAACAGCCCAAGTGGCTTAAAGCCTTGTTAAAGACCAAGTCCAAACTGTGCTAAATTTGTTATAATGGACCCTTACAACTAGAAGAAATTACTATATGCAGTAGAACATAATTGGGACTTGCTTCAGGAGTAATTAACCAGCAAGCATATAAAGAATAAAGTAGGGCAGGGGTGTAAAATGATCGAGTTTGGTTAAATTTGAGCGGATTAAAAGAGATTGAGTTAATAAAATAGGCGGATTCATCAAGTTATGGTAGTTGAGTTGAGTCAAGATGAGCTAAACAATGGTTCAGTGATTATATACAGAGGCGAACTCGGGATTTGAAGACTTTGGGTGCACCGGGTGGATTCTCTAGCTTGTACCAACAACACAATGACACTCCTATGCTTTTCATGGGTGCACTGTTAATTATATTCTAATTTCTGTCAGTTTCTGTATACTTGATTTTTTCCAAAGTTAACGAGTGCGCATGCACCCCCACCTAGAGGGATGAGTCTGCCTCTGATTATATATAACATATCAAATAAAGATATTATTAATTAATTTTGATAAAAAAAATTATGAGTCAATTTGAGCTATAGTTTTAGCTAAATCAATTCAACTTTCGATGGACTTAGTGTGCCGATTAAAATAGACTGAACTAATAAATAAACGAACATTAATCCACCTAAATTTGAATGGGTTGACCCGGCTAGATTGCAGTCCCGGCCCATGAAACTTTATCCTTTTTGCAGGCCTTCTTATTTTTAGCTTCAAGTGAAAAGGGCTTATTTAAGCAAATACTCCTTTTTTTTTTATCCTACTATTTAGATTTTGCTCATAGTTTTAAAAGTTAGTGCTAATATTGTCCTTGAGACTAATAAATCATTAGACTGCTGTCTAACATTTACAAAATTTATAGTTAATGGTCTAAACTTTTTCTCGTAAAATTTTTAATATATTCAAAAGAGTGATCTAAAAAATCTATAAGTTGCTAGAAAAATAGCGCAAGGTTTCATTCAATGATATTTTCGATTTAGGCCTACTCAAGAGAATGAGGGGTTAGGTTCAAGAGGCTAGTCTGAACTCGCAATAAAAAATGAGATTATTTACTAAATAGTTGTGCTAAAAAAAAGCGAATATATGTGAGGTTGTTTCACATGCTATTTAATGGAATTAGATAATGTAAAGATTTTTACAGGATCAAATATAGTTGGGAAAATTACGCGGTTAAGCAAATTTATACTATTTAATTACTCATCATAGCTATAGTTTGCTATAATTACCACTCGCGACTAACATTATACATTAATTACGTGGGCTGACTTCGAGTTTGTATAATTAGCCATGTTTGTATATGTATAATTCGTCACATTTGTATAATTCGCAGCTAACAATTCTCTGTTTGATTTGTATTTGTATACGATTGTTTGTATTTGTATATGACGATGATTTCCTTTAGTTTTTCAGTTTTGTCATCATACACATTCAATCTTTTTGTGTATAACTTTTTAAAGTTTGTATAAACGTGTAGTTTTTAGATTTTGTATAGTATAATTTATATAATGTAATTTGTATAATATATTTTGTATAATTGTTTAAAGTCTATATGTTTATGTTTGTATCAATTCGTTATTTCGAGTTTTATTATATTTGTATAATTTCAGACTTTATATTACCCAATTATACAAAAACACGTAAATTATACAAACGTACCTGCGAATTATACAAACGAGATGCGAATTATACAAATTATTGTCCTCTCTCGCTCGCCTCTCTCTTCCCTCTCCCAATCTCGCTCGCATCTATCCTCCCTCTCCCAATCTCGCTCGCATCTCTCCTCCCTTTCCCAATCTCTCTCGCCAGAATATACAAATACATATGTATAATATACAATTATCTAACCGATATACATATACAATTCACCTCTCTCCCACTCTCTGCCCTCTCTCGCTCACCTCTCTCCTCCATCTCACAGTCTCGCTCGCCACTCTCCTCCCTATAACATGTAGCTACGAATCATAATTAGTAAACTATAGCTATGGAGTGTAATTAAGCTATTTTTGAGTGGCTATATGCGAAAGTTCCTCAATATAGTTTAACCATTTTTATCAGGCTTTAACATTTATCATACCATATCTAAATAATCTTACATAGGTCGTGCATTAAATAAGAGATGGATTCAAAATTTGAACGGTATGAGTTTCACCTTCCATCAGTATGATTCTTTGTTTAACAAAATAAGAAGCAAAAATGAACCTTTGTCAAGGAGATAACCGAGTTTAAGCTAGTTTCAACTTAATTTTTCGTGAAATCAACTACCCCTTTTGATATCAGGTTCTCTCAACTATAAATTACTTATATATTTAATAAATTCTCGATATAAATATAAAATCTAAGCAAAAATAACTAGATTCACACACGATATTCTAAAATCTACTGCTATAACACGAATAAAAAAAGAAAAAAAATGTACAAGTTGGCTAAATTGCCATGAGATTGTAAATTGTACTAATTATTTGGAGTTTCAAGAATTGCTCTTTTTCTCCTCGAGATCTATAATTGTAGGAATAAGTGCAAAATTACTTCATTAATCTCAAAGCATAATTGCACTTTGCACACTTAAAAGCTCCTTTATTAAGAAGAACCCACCAATTAATATTAAAAAATAAAAAAAAGTAAGAGGTGTCATTAGAAAATTAATCACTTTTTTCTAGTGGATGAGATTTTAAGGAATCTATTTTTCTTAACTTTTTCACATGCCAAAGTGGAAAATTAGCTACTAAACCATTTCCAAATCCTCCACTAACCAATTAGATAAAAGAAAGTAGTAAAAGTAAAGTAGACACAATCATGATACATTATCCTGTAAAGATAACCAATAAAGATGAATTTAGTACTCCTAACTTATAAGAACAAATATATATCGTCCATCTCAAATTATCTATCGTGAATTTTAAAATTAATTATTTTAAATTATTTATTATTATAGAAGATTAAAATAAATTTAATTATTCTTTTCTCATTTTATCCTTAATTTGGAATAAGGATTTAAGTAACAATGTACACCACCATACATACTTTTTACATTATCAATAAATTTTAATTCGTGATAGCATGTCAATTAACATAAAAGGTTCTCTATACTTTTAATCTCTCAGTTATTAGTAAATTCTAATTTTAATTCAAATGATATATGATTAAAAATATGCTATTCTAATCCCTTTGCTAGTAAATATTAATATTTTTTTCATAATTATTTATCGTTCCACTATATAAATTGCACATATTTTAGGCTAGCTTGTAGTATTACTACATATTTAAGTATACTATAATTCTTAAAATAGTTTAAATATAATATATATTTCTTATTAAAGAAAAGAACACATTTTTAACTAATTAAACATTAATTAAATGTGCATAGTCATTTAACACAAAAACCAAAAATAAGAATTTATCAATAAATCAGTGTATAAAACTTAAAACTCCGAAATAATAATAATACTTTTTTCTCTAGAAAAGTGGAACATCGAGAAACTGCTCTTCGAGTACCTCCCTTTTAACTGCTACCACTTCTTCTACATTACATTTGCAGTTATATTTTTTCTTCCAAAATAAAAACTTTGCTTTAAATTTTTTTCTCACTTAGTCAAAATCAAGAACAAAAAAATAATATTCAGAAGAATATGAGAACTAATTTACATATCTTGCTCTTCCTCTGTTTGTCCTGTTATCTATCTATCTCAAGTAATAATTCTCTTCCCTATATATATGTTTTTTTTTCATGTTTGTTTTGTCGCGAAGGGGAGCCTTGGAGCAATAGTACAATTGTCTCCATGTGGTTCGAGTCTAGTGAAGGCATATGATCTAGGTAGCCGTGTAATCAGCTATTGATGCTTGCGTCAGGGTAGACTGTCTAGATCACTGGTCCTTCCTTTGACCTAGTGTAAATGCAGAATGCTTCGTGCACTGAGTTTTTTTGTTTTGTTTTTTGTCATGTTTGTTAAACTTTTCATAGATCAATGTTGGTAAACTTTTTCCTCCAATAAAATTCTAAAAAGACTAATTGGTATTATCTCCATTTATCTATTCCTCTTAGCTTGTTAAATTCCTCAGAATTATGCCCAATCCACAAAATTTGCATGTGTTTGTTAAGTCACAAAGGGGAGCCTTGGAGCAATAGTATAATTGTCTCCATGTGGTTTGAGCTGTGGAATCAACCACTTGTGTTATGCAGGGTGTAGGAAAGGCTAGGCAACCTACCCTGACGTAATGGTCTCCATGAGGCTCGAGTCGTGAAAATGCATGTGTCAGGGTAGGCTGTCTAGATTACAGGCTCTTCCCTGGACCTAGCGTAAATGCAGAATGCTTTGTGAATCGAGTTGTCTTTTTGTACAAATTGTGTAATGTTGTTATGGTATATGCAGATGGAACTCAATTAATTATAGTGAACAATTGCAAAGAAAGTATATGGCCAGGAATTCTTGGCACAGCAGGGCATGAAACACCAAACAATGGTGGATTTCATCTCAACATTGGCCAACAAGTAGTAATTCAACTTCCTAACTTATGGTCAGGAAGAATATGGGGCAGACAAGGTTGTTGTTTCGACGAAAATGGTAAAGGATCTTGTCAAACAGGGGATTGCTCCGGCCTCCTGAATTGTTCAGGGGCCGGAGGAATCCCCCCTGCAACGCTCGTGGAAATGACATTAGGAACCTCTAACAATCAAAAGCATTACTATGATGTAAGTTTAGTTGATGGATTCAATATTCCTGTTTCAATGATACCAATTCGCGGTAGCATTGGCTGTGGTGTTGCTGCTTGTGAAGCTGATTTGAATCAATCTTGTCCAGAATACTTAGCTCTCAAGTGTCAAGGCAAAATTGTGGGATGTAAAAGTGCTTGTCTTGCTACTAATTCACCAAAATACTGCTGCACAGGGGAATTTGCTAGTAAAAACACTTGCAAACCAACTGCGTTTTCGCAGTTTTTTAAAACTATTTGTCCTAGGGCTTATAGCTATGCATTTGATGAATCTACTGGACTTAAGAGTTGTAAGGCGCCGCGGTATCTCATTACCTTTTGCCCTCCTACTTAATCGTACGAGCATTTATACTGTCGTGTTAAGAAAATGGACCTTGAACGTAAGTAATTAACATGTATGTTCATGTGTTAACTCAATGTTTGCAACTTCTTTTTTTCCATTTTTCTTACAAGTTTTTGTATTTGACATGAATGTTTATGTGTTAACTCAATGTGTGCAACTTTTTTTTTCATTTTTCTTACAAGTCTTTGTATTGATCTGTCTATTTATGAATGAACAAACTATTTCTATCAAACTACTGGACTTAAGTGTTGTTAATAGTACGAGCATTTCTACTTTCACGTTAAGAAAATGAACCTTGGACGTAACATGTATGTTCAAGTAGTGTTAATTCAATGTATGCAACTTCTCTTTTCCATTTTTCTCTACAAGTCTTTGTATTGATTGGTCTATTTATGAATGAACAAACTATTTCTATCAAACTACTATACTTGAGTTGTTAATAGTACGAGCATTTCTACTGTCGCATTAAGAAAATGGACCTCAGACGTAACATGTATGTTCAAGTGTCAATTCGATATATGCAACAACAAAAAAAATTTGACTGTTACGAATTAACACTTGAACATACATATTACGCCTAAGATTCATTTTCTTCGCGAAAGTAGAAATGTTTAATCACAATGTATGTTCAAGTGTTAATTCAATGAATTTTTTGTTGTTGTTGCATATACTGAATTTCCACTTAATATTTTTCATTGAGAAAATAGTGATTTTTAGTAGTGATTAAAGCAAAAGAAAAAGGAATTAAGTAGTTGATATAGCTTTTTTTCCATACTAATCTTAGCATTAAATAACTATGTAAAACAGTAATAGTCAAATTTAGAGTTTTTTAAAACATCATTAATAAGATTAGTTTAATAAAATACACTTCGAAACAATTTTTTTAAAAAGTAAGTTAGATTGACGTATGGAGGTCAAGTAATATAAAACGTAGGAATACTTCACTTAAAAACTAAGGTTAGATTTTCCAAATTCAAAGTTTTCCTAAATGGACATAGCCAGGCAACTAGCAGCTGGTAATTTTTACAAGAAAGTACTAATTTTAATTAGTGATATTTAAGTGTGATTTTGATATTCCAAGTACAGTGTTTATCCTCATGTAAAAGTTTAATTAGGTACAACTATTTATTTAACTACTAGTCTACTATGCATCAAGCAGCTGGTCAACCATTTTTTGACAAATTCTTATTTTGTTTATTTATTTTGCCTCTTGGCTCATGAAACAAATTAAAACAATAAATAATAAATATAAGGTATACTTTACTAATTTATCCTAATCTATTAAATGTTTCTCGAGATTTGAACACTATTAAAAAGACGTAATTCTTTAATGTAAGGTTACTATTAAAAAATCACTATTTTTACTATTAAAAAATATTCAGACTATATTTTAATTGAATTGATGAGAAAAGAAAAAATAGTAGCGTTTTCGTACGAAAAAATTAAAAAGTTTTTCAGTATTTCAATAAAAATCTATTTTCCACCTTATATTTTTCCAGTGACCTAACTCGATGGAAAAGATCTAATTTAGTCACCTAAAATTGAGCAAAGCATATTTGGATTGAGATTAAAGACAAATTCAAAATTTAATTTTTATAGATTTTGAATTTTAGAACAACACTTTTAAGTATTAGTAATTAAATTCTAAATTGAATATATTAATATAAAATTATTAATTTCTCCAAACTCGTATTCTTAATTTCTGACCTCTGCCCCTAATCAAGACACTTGACCCATCCTTTAAAATAAAAAAAATAAAATGAGAGAAGATTAAAAAAGTTGGTAGGGTTAAGTAACCAATCTTTGCATTTAAACGTGTCGTATAGTCTAAACATCTCATGAAAATATATTACTCCATCTGTTTCAGTTTATATGATATTTTTCATTTTTCGAGAGTCAAATAAATAATTTAAGTTTAATCGGAAATTTACAAATGGAATCTTCATTTTTTTTAAAATGAAATTTATATGTTTGTAAACTATATAAAAAGTACTATATAAGTCACAATAATTGATAATTCAAAATGGTTAAAAGATCTATGAAAAATTTACTGTCAAAGATAGACTTATTTAAATCTCGAAATTCAAAAAATGCAACATAAAATAGGACGGAGGGAGTCTAAAAATTAAGCATAGATCTTATAATATAAATAAGTCTTCCATGCATCAAATATTAGTTGTGAAACAAACAAACAACCTCAATTCTCTCATTACACCACACTAAAAAAAAACATTACACTATACAAAAAACACTTAGAAAAAAAACACAAATATTCCAATGGAATCTATTGTTTCTGAGCTTGAAGGAGTTCTTTTGAAAAACCCTAATCCCTTTTGTTACTTCATGTTATTAGCTTTCGAGGCATCGGGTGTAGTTCGATTTGCTCTTTTACTAATGTTATGGCCAATAATTCGATTCCTCGAGTTTTTAGGGAGAGAGGATTACGGATTAAAACTTACTATTTTCGTAGCCACGACAGGGATAAAAATATCCGAAATTGAATCAGTGTCTAGAGCTGTTTTACCTAAGTTTTATTTTGATGATATTAATATGGAGGCATGGAGGACATTTAGTTTATATGATAAAAAAGTTGTGGTGACTAAAATTCCAAAGATTATGGTTGAGAGATTTGTGGAGTTGCATTTAAGATGTGATGAAGTTGTTGGTAGTGAACTTGTTGTTAGTAAATATGGATTTGCAATTGGATTAATTAAGGATGATTTTGACAAGATTAAAGATGGGATTATTGAATTATTTGGTGATAAACAACCAAGTTTAGGACTTGGTAGACCAAAATGTGGTTCTTCCTTCCTTTCTTTGTGCAAGGTAAGTACACACAAAACTATTTTTTTTTGTATTTTCTTACTCTTAGATCTTTATAACCATCTCATGTTATTTCTTTCGCTTCAGTTATCTTTTTATCTGGTTGTTAATTTATGTTTGAACTAAAAGACTTTGTGTATATATTGAAGCTAAACTCGTAAATATATAGTAAGGGATTTAACTATTATTAATAAGCGGCTAGTTAGAATCAGTCAACTGTTCGTCGACATGTTTGTTTCTAGCTGAGGATAAATTACTAAGTACATATTGAAGTTAAACTCATAAATATATAGTAAAGAATTTAACTATTATTAATAAGCAGCTAGAAGCAGTCAGTTGTTCGTCGACATGCCTGTTTCTAGCCAAGGGTATTTCTGAAAATTTCATGTTTCAATTTAGTTGTTTTACTTTTCTTTTTAATATATTATATAAAATTACTAAAAATCATATTACTTAACAACTTAAAAATTCAACTGGACTCTTCAAATTCTATATATGCGTAAATTAAAAAAAAAAAGAAGTAACATATATTGAATATATGCTGATACGAACTCCGGTATCTAATATGTATAAGAAGATTGTAAGAAAATCTATTAATTGAACTTATAAGCACTAACAAATGGAGATAATATATCATATTACTTACCCTTCTTGTTGCAAACTTGCACTAAATCTGCTTAGTTTTCCAAGATTATAAATGTATTTATAAATATCTTTTGGCTGAACTAGTTATGTAAAAGTTTTCTATTTTAATGATATCTATAAGTTAAACTTAAGCCTATCGGTAAATTTTAACCTGATATATATAGCACGTAATCTGTTATATTTTCTAAATCACTACTTGTATTTCCAATGATCTCATAGTGCATGTAATTTTTAATTTTTTTTAGCTTATAGAAGTTATTAACTCAATGTTTAAAATGTTGTATGGAACAGGAGCAATTACAACCACCATTCTTGAGAAGCAAATATCAAAACCAACAACAACAACAAATTATTATCAATCCATTACCAGTAATTTTCCATGATGGTCGACTTGTTATTCGACCAACACCATTTTTAGCCCTAATAATACTTTTATGGATTCCACTAGGCATTATTATAGCTACAATAAGAATTCTCATTGGCTTAATATTTCCAATATGGTCAATTCCCTATTTAACACCTTTATTTGGTGGCAAAGTCATAGTCAAAGGAAATCCACCACCACCACCATCAACTATCACCATCACCAATCCAGGCGTACTATTCGTCTGCACTCACCGCACCCTCATGGACCCCGTCGTCTTATCGACCGTACTCCAACGTAAAATCCCGGCCGTGACCTACTCAGTCTCCCGAATGACCGAGGTCCTGTCCCCGATACCGACTGTACGTCTGACGAGAATTCGAAACGTGGACGCGCGGAAAATCAAATGTCAGCTCGAAAAAGGAGATTTGATCATGTGCCCTGAAGGGACAACATGTAGGGAACCGTTTTTATTGAGATTCAGTGCACTTTTTGCGGAACTAACCAATAGTATTGTCCCAGTGGCCATGAATTATAGAGTAGGGTTTTTTCATGGAACAACAGCTAGGGGATGGAAAGCTATGGATCCAATTTTTTTCTTGATGAATCCTAGACCAATTTATGAGGTAACATTCTTGAATAAATTACCAGAAGATGCCACGTGTTCATCTGGGAAAAGTCCACATGATGTTGCAAATTATGTCCAAAGAATTTTGGGTGAAACATTAGGATTTGAGTGTACAAATTTTACAAGAAAAGATAAGTATAGAATTCTTGCTGGTAATGATGGAATTGTATGAACAAAAAATTCTAGCACTAATTATGGGATTAAGAAGTTGATTAACACCTTCATAAATGTGGTAGGCACAAGAAAGAAGATGATTATGAGTTACTTTATTTAAGTTTATTATGGTTTTTTTATGTACAAATTGAAGGAGGGGTTTGTGTTCTTTGTTTTTATGTATTCTTTTAATTATTTTTTTTGGGAAATTAGAATAATTTATTGGATCAATTGCCTTATATATGGTTAGGGTGAGTAATTATATTTGTTATTAATATTAATATTTTTATCAAGAGATATCTTGTTTGTTTTTCTTTTTGATCAATTGATGTTGTTATTTTTATTAACAGTTTTTGTTTCCTATTTAACTGCATGAATAAAATTATTGAAATTGATAATAAATAATTGATGTATTTTGTGATAATATATTGATAATAAGCTGTTCTGTTTATCAAATAATTAAAATACTCTTAGTTTATTTGTACAAAATTATAATTATAAAAGTATCAATGAACAACAAAATAATATGAAATGAAAAGAAAGTGAGGGATTCTTTTCTAAGAAATATATTTTGAGAATTAAAAATATATTAGAAACAAATTAATGAGAAAGTTTTAATCAAATTAAAAGTGTTTACAAGGTGAAAAAAATCATTTTTTTCAATAACATTATCATTTATTTAAATATATCCACATTAAATCCCAGTATCCCACTTATTTAACAAAAATAACCCCATAAAAATATACATTTTAAAATTAAAATATTACAAAATCTCTCAGTCAAAGAAATAAATATATAAATAAATAATAAGTACCACCAACCATCCAAACACTGTTAAAAGTAAACAGATTTCGGTAATTCGGCCGGAGTCGGACCTTTTGCATGCAAACGACGTCGTTTCATATAGCAAACCCGACATTCATAAATCATTTTTTTTTAACTAATTTGAAGATACACACATTTTAGCTTTGGCGTTCGAGTCCAATTTCTGGATCTTTCTAGAGTCGACTCGTTCGCTCATAATCCATCAAATTTGATAAATTTGTTTTGTGTTTCGATCAATCGCCATTAATTAAGGTCGGTAAGTAATTGATCTTCATTCTCTCTATCTAAAAATGTTGTCCATTTTGTGTATGTTATGATTCATTTAGATGCACCGACAATTTTGTAATCTTGTTGAATTTACTTTTGGATATGCATTGGTTCTGCTGGTATGTTAATAATTTTTTGAGTTGTTAAAGTTTAGTTTGTTTGATGATTGTTCTCCTCGAAATGATGTAATCTGAGCGAATTTCAATTTTTCAGCTGCTTATTGATGAGTTTTGGGGGTTTTAGGCGGAATTATCATGTTGTGATTGAAAAATATGTGTACTTTTGCTTGGAATTTTGATTTTTAGTTGTACAGACTGTAATTAACATTAAACATGTTGTAAAAATTGATGCTGGGAGACTCTTAATAAAGCTTACTTTTTTTGTAGTTGTGGGAAATAAAGGGATTCTAACTTGTTTTGGATGGAATTTTGTGATTTTTATACATTATGATACAATGGGTTCTTATATTGTATTGACAAAAAAAGAGATTTTTCTGCTAAAGAGGATCTCTAGCTGCCAATTATGAGTCTCTTAGTATGAATTTTTTTT
This sequence comes from Solanum etuberosum, assembly GCA_029582245.1. Classification (NCBI taxonomy): domain Eukaryota; kingdom Viridiplantae; phylum Streptophyta; class Magnoliopsida; order Solanales; family Solanaceae; genus Solanum; species Solanum etuberosum. The sequence continues at coordinate 25,704 of JAJONR010003507.1, read as the reverse complement.
AGTGTAACCCTAAGGGTATGGCTCAGTGGTGAATGAAGTGGGTTAAGAATCATGAGGTCTCACGTTCAAATTTTAATAGAGACGAAACACTAGGTGATTGCTTTCTATCGGGCCTATCTGTTGCTGGTAGGAGGCGATATGTATCCAGTGGAATTAGTTGAGGTGAGCGCAAGTTAGGCAACACAGTTATACTGAAAAGAAACGTCTTTTAGTGTATGATATGAATTGTATGAGCTCATGTATACTATGAGTGCAATGCTAATACAACCTGGTTAACTTGGTCCCTCGTTCTTTATAACATTTGACTTAAGTCAATGTGAATGTCCTTCCTGCTGCTATCGTCAGCTTTCATTTACTCCATTGTAGACCTGGAGGTATTAAATATGATCGAGCTTCTCTTGTGTTGGAAAATACATTAGCATGGCTCTGTTGTTAGCTGATGGCTGTGAGGGAGGATAGAAGATAATGTTATTCAGTAAGTCAATTAGGGGTGTTGTCAATTTGGGAATATGTGTATACATGCAATAAATCCGAGTTAATGTACATACGCTACTCCTCTTACATGAATGACCACATTCTCTCCTTTTCATCCTGTGTGAAGGTGTTTGACTGATGTGATAGTCAAGACGAGTATGTACAGTATATAAATGGTATGTAAGAAGAGTAAAGCATGTACAATACCAATTTTCTACACATTTACATGTCCCCTGTTCTATTTTATGTGATACTTTCCCTTTTTAGTCTGTACCAAAAAAATAAAATATGACACCTTTCTTTTTTTGAGAACAATATACTCTTAGCATCCCCATTTTACCCTTAGTTACATAAATGAAGACGTTCTCTTTCTTCTCGGTATTTTTTGTCCTAAGTCCATACTCTGTTTCTTCTTGTGAATTGCGCTATTAATCTTGAGAAAATAGCCAAATGCGCCCTCAATCTATTAGCCAATTTTCAATTACACACTTAAACTTCACGGGAGTCCAATTACCCCCCTGAACCTTTTATTTTCGGAATTTCGTATCCCTTAAACGCTGATCTGTCCAAGAAGGTGAATACACCTCTTGGAAGTCCGTAAGGGTTGATGGAGAAGTCTAAAATGGCTAAAGTTAAATTAAATACTCCATGTGTCAGTTTCTAGTTGGAGATTGTGAAATTAATTCATTTTTTTCAATCTTTTAAATTTTTCTTTTTCCTTTTTTGATATCACAAAATCATCATACTCATTTCATGGTTTCTTCAAGCTTTTCTCGAGGTTCTCTAAATTTCGTTATCGTTGATCAATTTCCGCACAAGTCCGATGAAACTCAGAAACACAGCGATGAATATGTTGAAATGGGCTGTCGGAGTGTTGAATTTGAAGCAATTGAAGAGCCCAGTAAGAAGCAAAATTGAAGAGTAGCTTCTGCATTTTCCGCTGGCTTTTTGATGTGGGGAATCGGAAGTTTGACGAAATTTAGGAAAGGGGCAAGAATTGTGGGAAGTTTTGGGAGATGTTCAATGTTTCTAGGAGTAGAAATAAAAGGAAACTTTGTGACCCATTTGAGCTACGAACTTCAAGAGATCTATATATGGAATCATATAGCCAAAGTCAGCCATGAAAATATTGCAATATGCAACTTTTTGCCATTTTCCACTATTGTTATGTGATAAAAGTAACTGGCGGCACTTCATGAATTTCAAGAGATCAAATGGAAAGGAAAGAAAGATAAATCAAATGAATATACTCTACATCAATGGTCGCTCCGGCAAGCGAGGAAGAAAACAAAGAGAAAAAGAAAAAATAAAATAAAAATGAATACACAGTGTAAAGGTTATGACTTTTTAGAGAGATAATTATTCTACTTTAAAGTAGTTCAGCGGGTTAATAGGACTCCTGTGATGTAAAGGTGTGTAGTTGGTAATGGGCTAATAGATTAGGTGGGGTGGGGAGGCAGGGCATTTGGCTATTCTCATTAATCTTCAGTTATGACAGTTTGCTTTAGTGTTGTCTTCTTAAACAAAGTGTAGTGGGTTAATATTTGCACTGGACAAGTTTCTCACTTTGCTATTCTCTGGATTTTCAGTTAATTCAAGCTCTTCAGTGGGATTTGGTTGCTGGACCTTCTATCTTGTACAACTCCAAACATGAGTTTTGTTTTCCGAGGCGCTAGAGCAGATATAGAACCTGGTTTTCCAGGATTGATCCCTGAGCGCCGTGCAGTGGTAGTCTCCTACATCTCCTTTAAATAATCTTGGTCTTGGTTGCCCTAAATGCTTCTAGTGATTGTTACATTTGTTATACTTATGTACCCTTACTTTTTTCCTTTTTCCATATTCAGCGAGTCCATGCTGGCCGTCCAGTTAATACTAACTCACTAGCTTTTCTTGTCACAGGTACCTCTAGCTTATATCAATTTGTTCTATTATTTTTTTGTCATGTGTTTGATTTACCTAGATTTTTCAATGTAACCACTTTGTTGTGACAGTGCTCTTGCTGTTCATGATTCTGAATTCTCATCAAATGTCACCGAACTTTCTGGTTAGTGGTCTCTTAAAGAGTGATATCAGATTATGTGTGATTGAATTAAATCTGGCCCTTATTTTATTTATGTGGAACTTTGTGTGTTTTGGCTTAAACCTATCTTGCAGCTGTGGTTGGTGCTTGGTGTCTTCTTCATGGCAACAACCCTAAGGATGTATGCAACGTGTCAGCAACTTCAAGCCCAGGCACAAGCTCACGCTGTTGCTGCAAGTGGCCTTCTTGGTCCTACAGAGTTGCGGCTGCATATGCCCCCATCAATAGCACTTGCAACCAGAGGACGGTTGCGAGGCCTCAGACTACAGCTTGCACTTCTTGACAGGGAGTTTGATGACTTAGGTGACAATGCATGCATCTCTGATCTTGAGCGTTTTCTGGCTTTTTGAAAATCCAGAAACCAAAGCTTATCTTGTAATGATCTTAAAAGGTGTGGGAAGTTTATTGATATTTTTTGGTACTAGCAGATTATGAAACGTTGAGGGCACTGGATTCTGATGATGCTCCTACAACCCCATCAATGACTGAGGAAGAGATAAATGCTCTTCCTGTTCACAAGTATAAGGTTTCTGGACCCCAAAGGTCTGTCATGTTGATTTCATTTCTACTTTTTTCTTCTGCACCCTTATGAGTTCTCAGCTTTTGATATATCAATTTAACTCCTAAATCGGTTTACATCTTCTTCCTCTCTTCTTCGTTAATTTTCATCTGTGGCTTGTGATTAATGGAATTGAGGAGGTTATTGTCAGTTTTAATCAGTTTCTAAAGATTATCGAACTATGGTGTCAACTTGTGATGAATTTTCAGGTTGCTGGTGTACTTTGATTTGGTCATATGCATGCTGGAATTTTATTAACTGCATAATTTTGTATTATATGTAATCCTAATGTATAATTTCTGCGCAGCGAGCTATGTTATTGAGTGTTGATGTTCTTTCATTTTTCATTTTCTTGCTCTGTAGTGGAAATTTAGGAATTTTATATCTCAATTTCTCCGATGAAGTTGAGCACAATATTATCTGTATGTCAGTTCTGTCTCTTTTTTGTGATGGGGATTCCCTTCCTCGTAATATGGTTTGCAATAATCTTGTTATAGATCAGTGTATAACTGTATATCTGTTAGTACTGTGCCATGTCTCTCCTTTAGTAATATCTTGGCTTCTCTTGATCCTGATGACTGCTCTTCTTGGCAGTGCTGGTACGTCAACACACCCAACATCTTCTTCAGGGTCCACTGAGGTACCTCATTTTCTAGCCCTTTCTCGAAGCTTGTAAAAGAGTGCCTACCCAATTGATTATCTTTCGGAGTTGTTTTTGACTTTTCGCATTCTAGTGTCCTTTTCGTTTGCACAATTGATTTGCAGGAACAGTGTTTGCATGATTTATCTATAAGACACAATGTGATGATCCGTCCTATTTTTACTACTACTTCCATTTCATTTTATGTATGTTTGACTTGCACGGAGTTTAAAGGTAAAAAAGAATATTTTTGGAACTTATGTCTTAAATGTGCCATAGACATTGTTTTGGTTGTAAAAGCTTGTCATTGAGGGTAAAATGGGACATATAAAACGATGTTTCCAATTATAGAAATTTTTCGTTCTTTTCGCAACAGACTTACAGACTAAAAAGGAAAGAGTGAGTGCCACATAAAATGGAATGTAGGAAGAATGACTTTTTGGGTAAGTTCCAAATGTCTTTACCATAATGTATGTTTAGATGACAAATTGATCCTTATCCAGTGACACCAAAGTGTATACGCAAAATTAAATTCTAATATTAAAGAAGTGTTTCACCTGCATTCAAGTGAACTATTGAGTTCATATCATGTTTTAGTGTAGATGCTGCTCCCATGCTCCTTACCTTGAACAGACCCTAAGCTGTGTCCCTAAACTGGCCAATTCTGATTTTTCCTATTCCTTATCCTTTTGCGATGTCTTTTTCCTCCTCATATTGAAACTAGTCTTTCTAAAAGGCACCTCCTCCAGAGATGTTAGAGCTCATACTAGAAAAGAAAGTATAATAAGAGCCTCGTGGAAGAAGTTCTCAACCTTTGGTAGGAGAGTCCCGACTCTATGAGAATTGTTTTCATTACTTCATATTCTGAGGTTCTTCTCCTCAACTCAACCATAAACGAAAAATCTCAAAAGATTGGAGGACAATTCTTTTTATGACTATTAAGCATATAGCAATGAAGCTCTTTCTTCATCTAGAGAATAAAAAGATAACCATCAAAGAAGGAATAAAAAAGAGGAGTAAATTTGAAGGAGATATAAGCTTCATAAATACAACAAAAGACAAATTACCTTGCTGCATTGGCATCCTTCATTGTTGAAGAAATAAAAATCAAGTCATGTCAGCGATGTGTATTATCTGTGCTAGACTCATTTATTATTTGCCAAATGTAGTAGTGAAAACTTCATTTTTTTTGTCACAAGAGTAAGTTATTCATTGTTGTATTTCAAGCAGAAGAAGCAAGAACCTGCAAATGCTGTAGGAGGTACAAAGAACTCAGATGACGAACTAACTTGCAGTGTCTGCTTGGAGCAAGTCAATGATGGTGAACTCATTCGTAGCTTGCCTTGCTTACATCAGGTTAAGTATTTTGATAGTTACGTTTATTCTCGTGGTAGTCTTCTACACATGCAAGTATATCACACATTCTTACCTTCATAAATTCCTTTTTGAGCACATTTCCGTAGATCAATAAGATTTTTGTTTCAATTTAGTTAGTATTGACAATCATCTCAACGATTTGGAGAGCTCACTTCAATATTCAACTGTATTAAGACAAGGAAATATTATGGTTTAGTTACCTACATGGTCAGGCATCTAGAAGAACTTGTAGAAAGTCTTGCATAGAGAACTGCTAAATATCATCTCTTTCCGTCTTTTTTGGGGGTGTGGGGGAGTAGGAATGGGGTGGTTGTTGAGGATAAAAATTTGCCTAATTTAACCTTCTAGCAGCGAAGTTAGTAAAGTTCAGTATGAATATTTGGACATAATATTTCAGAGAAGTTACATACTTTCAACTTAAATCTTTTGTTTTTTGCAGTTCCATGCAAACTGCATTGACCCATGGCTAAGGCAACGGGGAACTTGCCCTGTCTGCAAATTTAGGGCCGGGTCCAGGTGGGATGAGAATGGACAAGGAGGAGAAGATGCTTATGATATGGTGTAGTTTCAGCTTCGATACACAGATACATATATATAAATATATGCACCACAGAAGCCTGTATCGTCAAACGTCTGTTATGGCACTCTGTAACTGTGCAAACTAGCAGAAATATGTCGCATTGGTAAATATTAGCTTAGTCTTAAATCTCATCAGGATACAGAGGCGGGATCCCTCGTTCGAGGTACACAGCCCATGAGCCTGAACAATCGTTTGTCAAATGTGTCTGTTTCCTCCCATCATTGTATTGTACTGAAAAATCGTTTCTGGAAATTTTAGCTGTTTGTCAAATGTGGCTACATTTATCATCAAATTGATCCTTCTGTCTACTCATGTTGCTTAAGCTTCATTATGTTTTTAGTTTGATTTGAATCTAGTGTTTTTACCCTCGAGAGATATGACTAATACTTTTTGTTTTTGATACTATCAAATCGATCAGTTTTGCCTTTGAGCCCATTTCTTATGTGTATGAGGTTCAAGGCGTAGCAGGATGAACCAATGTGAATGAGTATAAGCTTCGTTGTCTGGACATGATTGGTGCTGACCATAAGAGGTGCTACTGTAGTAGCAAGAGAGGCTAGTCATTTCCGTTAGTTCTTTACAAGCTCAATAAAAGATAATTTAATACAAGGAGAACAAAAGAATTTTTCCTAATCAATGAGAGACTTTCGTTTTTCACATTATCACATAAAACAAGAAAATAATTGAACCATAAGAATTCTTTATTCTTTGTATTATGCTTCCTATGACCTATCTTATTGATATCCTAAAAAAAAAAAAGTTACATTTTATTGTTTTACTTTAAATATTGTAAAATCACGTACTTAGTTAAAATAAATGTTTCTTTCTGTTTTCTACTAACTCAACACATTTTTATTCATTCAAATTCAACTCAATCCATCTATTTAACGCCTCTAATTTGTATCATTCAACTTTGGTATGAGTTGATGCACCACCTAAAAATATTCTTCACAATATTTCCGTTCAGATGCATGAATTAGCCCTTTTCACGTCACTGGGGTATTACGTTGTTTCATCATTATGTTAAGACTCTAATTTATTGATAAAAAATTAGAAGTTTATCTGGAAAACTTTATTAGTATCTTAGCTAAAACAGAAAATAGAATTAAGTTTTATATTAATATTAATCGTTAATCCAATAATTCGAGGTTTGATTCATTGGTCTGAAAATCATGAATAAATATCAAATCAGAGACATTATATGTGAAGAGGAGATGTCTGAATGTCCCAGGATAGATGTATGAAACATTGCCTATATATGGCTTTAAGAGAGGGAGAGGTGGATCGAAGAAATATTAAGGAAAGGTGATTAGACAAAACATGACGCAGTTTCAGTTTATCGAGAACATGACCTTAGTTAGGAGGTTATGGAAGATACTGATTAAAATAGAAAGTTAGCAGGGTACAATGCATTGTCTTGTTATCCGTCCATACTAGTAATTATAGTATTGCTCTTGTAGGTTCTGGTTCTTCAATTTTCGTTATTATTTGTTGTCTTGTACTTCGACTATCTTATGATTTTGTTGTAGTTACTTTCCAGTTACTATTTGATTATTTTTTTGTTACTATATGTTATTTCTTGCTCTTGTATTATTATTTTTTCTGAACTATTTTTTCCTTGAGCCGAGGATCTATTGAAAACAACCTCTATATCCTTGATATAGGGATAAAATTTGCGTATACTCTATCTTCTCCCGGTAGGATAATACTGAACCAATTTGATAAGGACTAGATCACAAGGACTAAAATTTGATAAACAGTAACTAGATCACATGGACTAAAAATTAATTTTATAATATTTCTAGGACAAATAGTGAAAATTACCATAAAAATAAAATTGAGAAAAAAAAAGGACAATTTAGTTTCTAAATTAAGAAAGCTAAATAGACAAGCATATATATAGGGCACTGCCTATGAATTTAATTTTCTGTTGCTGTCAATTTTCTCAGCGAGATTTCTGGGCTATCTTTTTAATGCAAATTTCAAAGATTTGATTCTTTTACCTATGTTTGGTTCCGACTAATTCAAATTTGTATCGCGCAAGATTCGTTAAAAATTGATATGATGTATAATTCCACGAAATGAAGTTTGAAGACTGTAGAGTATATGCAGATTTTACTCCTATCTAGGGGTCTCAAGATTTTTTATTTATTTCCGAGCATAAAATTTGAAACCTCGTATTAACGGTGAAGGTTTGAAGTAGGTTTACTTTCATTCGATTAAAAAAACAATATTATTTTCAATCTTCTATGGAGAATTTTGAAATTTTTACCTTTAAACATATTACACTTTTCTGATTTAAACATGCTTAAAGTGTAAAACAATTTGCGTCACATATAGATAAGTATTTTTTTTTAATGAAATTGATATTGTTTATACATTACTCCATTCATTACTTTTAATTTTTGAATTGTAAGCTCAAATATTACGGCTCTTTTCCAAACTTCTGTGCATGATGAAAATTTAATGCATTGAACCCGCCTTAGTTATATAATTTATATTATCTTAAAAACATGAATCCCCTATAACTATGAACATTAAATTATTATAATATTCTCAATTTTTTGAAGGGGTGTAATTGTTTCGATGAATTATGATTTTTTCGAATGGTTGTGACTTTTTCAAAGGTTTATAACTTTTTTAAAAGAGTTGTGATTTTTCTGATAAGACACGATAAACACTAGTTCATAATGTCCTTTGTTAGCTATAAATAGAGTAGTTTCCTCTAACTTTTAAACTATGAATGTTTTAAATTTTCTACTCTTCTTCCTCTAACTTTTGTGGTCGTTGAATGAGTTCGAAATTCATCGAAATTTGAGGTACCACTATTCTTCTTTGATATACACGTGAAGGAACATTTTGACGCAATTGTTAATCGGTCTTAGATATACATGTGCAACATATGTTTCAAAATATTAGTATATATAAATGATTTGACATGACCTAAAACTATAGGGAAAAATGAAAAAAATCAAACGTACGTATCGATCAAAATTGGTCATGACAAGGTGTGGACGAGGAAAATCAAAGTTAATTTCAACCTTGAGGACATATACAAGGCTACAAGCTATGAAATGGGGAAAAATAAATTGATTTGACATACCAATATATATAATTGTCCTTTCAAGACATGAAAGGAAGGTTGTGAAATCAAAAATAGGTTTCTCATAAGAATCCTTAGGTTATTATAGCTAGCCTTAATTTATTTATTTTCTCGTCGTTGTTGGTTTTCTATCTGGTATTTGATATTCTTATTGCAGCTCGAGTAATTCAGATTTACGTGTGTAAAATTCATTGGGGGTAGCATTTCTATCAAGAATTTTTCCATATCAAAGGCTTGAAATCGAGATATTTAATTAAGAAAAATAATTTCATCCACTGCACTGCAATCTTCGATGATGCTAACTTTAGGGTTAGTGAAGGGTTAAAAGCCAGACCTTAAAAAAAATAAAATAGAATAATCATAGAGTACAATGGTAATAAAGATGCATTAGTTTCTCCGAAGCTCAATGGTTTTGTCCTTAAGTCTCATTAAATTAAACTTCTCTAATTACCTGTCCACTTTTGAATTGACACATCTATTAAAAAAACAATTATTGACATGGTGAGTTTATCATTTTACTCCTATTAATTATGAAGTGGATGAATTAAAAGCTTAAGGTTTTCAAGAAATTCTACCTTATTCAAAGTAATTAATTGAGGATATAATAGATAAAAAAAAATTGTCCTTTCTTAATTTGAGGAAGTATGTATTAATGGTGCTTAATTAGATTTTCATTAAAAGAAAAAATAGAATATTACTAATATAATAGAATATGGTATTATTAGTAATATAGGGTTTAGTCATAAGAAAATATATATGTATCATTATTAGTTATGCAACGTCTTGGAACGTTTAGCTATTCATGTATTAGTTAATTTGTGTTTTATAATGCAAAAAATAATATATAGATTCTCTCATAACTTATTATGCACGTTTCTAAGTTACAAATCAAATGTCACATTAATTTTATATATGAATAACATATCTCCTAATCAATTGCCAAAACTTAATATAACTTACATAAAATTTAATATCGATATAACTCACCTCCAAATCAACCACGATCAAAAAGTGTTAATGCTGTCCCTACATGAAACAAAGTAGCGTGGATATTTAGAGAACATAAGACATTCATAAGTTAGTTCAGTGTTGGCGTAGAAAGCGGAGAAATAATTGAAGATAATCGTCCAAAGTTGTGGTAATATTACTCCGATCTCGAATTTCAGCTCTGAATATAAATTTTTCTTTAATAGAAAACACTTTATTATCTTAAATGAAAATTTTCGACACAAATTTGAATTAATAATGTCCCAAAGTTGGTGTCCCTACGGCCTACACCAAAGGAAAAAATAATACTCCCTCCCTTTTATTTCATTCAAAAAAAATAAATAGCACCTTATTATAATTAGAAATAGTCTAACTATAAAATTCTTATTTTATCGTTAATGATCTAAGAATCTTTTTATACGATATATTTTTAATTTTTTTTCTCTTTTTATATTCGATATTAGATTAAACGATACCACATAAAATACGACGGATGGTGTAATAATAATTGAAGAATCCGTACGGAAACGAGAGGATATGTGAAGAGTTGGGCTTTGGGTATCTGAACATGGCCCTCCCCACTACCCCGTGTTTCCCTCTCCCCGCCCCCATCAATGTCTCTGTTTTTAACTTTTCCAGATTTTTATTTGATGAGTTCAATTTTATGAATTTTTTTAAAAAAAATATGATCTTAAATTAAAAATACGTAGATTTTGGGTAAGTATATATTTAAATTTGTATAAAGTTGAACAAGTAGCTATATGAGTTCTACGTGACATAATACACATAGAATGTCATATAAGACTCAAATTGTCAGATAGAATGCGCATCATAATGGTACCAGCGGTTGCCAAGAAATCCCTGTGACTTAATTGTGACACACCTAATTGCAGGAGTTTATTCAACTGCTGTAACACTAAATTGTGGGGGTTATTGACCGTCGCAGTATGTAACTATAACCCCCAGAATTTGAGCCTTTTTTTGTAGTGTGCCATGTAGAACGCGTGTAGCTATTGATTCAATTGTATACAAGTTTAAACGTCTACTTATGCACGTCTAAAGTTGGAAGGCATAAATATAAGGTGAAATCAAGTTCAAATACTTTCTAAATATTATCCTCTCGCACCCCTCTCAATATATTGTCTAAGTTTCAATTAATAATCTAAGATGTGTTGTGGTCATGTTAGAGTAGATTAAAGTTTTGTTACATTAATTAAAGAGTGCGTTCGTTTTTATAATTATATTAGATCCAAGATTCATTTCTTTTATCGCTACGAATATTTTTACGGTCCACTAATACATATGTTATATGTAGTAGGGTAAGAATTTGAAGTACATTAGACTGTATTTGATTAAACTTGTGTTGACCTTGTAATTAGCTGGATTTACCTAGGATTTCACTTTTTCTTGTTAATAATGTAAAACATTTTTATGAATATTTAAAATAATATATATAAAACTGAGAAATATATAGACTAAGTCGTGGTAAAAATATTTAATTATAATTTTATAACTATTAGGTACAGTTTCTAATAAACAAATTTAATATAATAAGAATATTTAATATAATTTAATAATAACCAGTTTTAATACAAAAACAATTTCTAATAAGCAGTTTTAATACATACAATATAATAACAATTATAATTTTATAACTATTAGATACAATTACTAATAAGTAGTTTTAATACAGTAACAATATATTCTGAGTAGATTGTACACTAGAAACTATACATGTTTCCTAATAGGCATTATACATATATATGTCATTTAATTTGGTTTCAGCTGACATCTATGTCCTCCAATTTTGGGTGTGCACAAGTAGACACTTAAACTTGTATAGAATTAAACAAGTAGACACACTCATCTTACGTGACATAATATATGTAGGACTCCACGTAGGATATAAAAGTATCATGTAGAACGGATGTGTCTATTTGTTCAATTTTTTACAAGTTTAAGTGTCTACTTATGCATCACAAAGTTAATTGTCATAGTTACCTGAAGTCAAATTAAGAGTAATGGTTACGTATTATAACATCATAATAATATTTGTAGTCATGTCACCCAATAATCTTTCCACAATCGATCGTTCTCATAGATAGTCGAATCTTCATCACATGTTTTTATATTTTTTTCAAAAATCAAATGATTTTACATTATATGTAGGTCCTTTCACCTTTTGTTTTAACAATACAAATAGTGTTAAGATTCAACAATATTTTTTAAAAAAATAGAGAAAATATTCAAATTTGTCTGTGTATTATGTATATATTTTTAAATATTGTCATCTATTATACTTTCTGGACAATTCACATCATTAACATTAAATTATCTTTCATTTTCTTTTGTCATTATCTCATGATACTTATTGTTGATAGGATATTCCGTAAAATTAATCAAAATAAATACAAATTAATTTTGCACACCACAATTATAATTAAAAAACAAAGGAATATTAATAGTAATCATTATGATGGTGGCGTATATTATATTTGAACTACCTATATACGTATCAAAAACCATAGACTTCTAATAAATTTCAAAAAAAAAAAAAAAACTTCTATAAAAAAATTGTACTTATTACTAAGGTTTAAAGAAGAGTAAAAAAGATCACTATAACGAAATGATAAGTATTCATCGATCAGACTCATACGATTTACCCTCAGATCAAAACTTTTCAACGCGAATTTCAATTAATCGAGCCTAACACAAGCAAACCTTAAACCCTATACAAAAGTTGACGTGTAGTACTCTTCCTCCTTTAATACATACACTTCACCATCAATCAATTTGATAAAATTCTTTTGCAGGACGCAATTACAATATAGTAAATATATTTATTTTCCATATTAAGCTGTAATTTAAACAGACTAAGTAAAAGTATAGTATTAAATTTCTGAGTAATTTTTGGTACTTAAGATTGTGATGTGTAACTGTTACAGTGTACCACACACCAACCAATCCCTAATATCTCGTAATAATAATATTCACTTTTTTATCATCACATATTTTAGTATTTATAGATCCACTCTTTAACACCTTTTGTTCTCATCACCACTCCAATATTATTATTTTTTCCATTTCTCCCTTTCAATATTTTCCTAGGGTTTTGGTCAAGTACCTTTTTTTTCGTGTTCGAATTATATCGAATATGTTATTATTATTATTGTATCAATAAAGATCTTGATGATATAGTTCAAGTCAATTTTTTGCAGGTGGAGCATCATCAAGATTCACATAGCTATATTAGGGCTTTAATTTTTTTTAAAGCCCTATGGCGATGTGTGGGAATCTTGATGATGCTGCAGCGGCAAATAATGACTAATTTTTTTTCTTTTACTAGTAACATTTTTCAATATTCATGAATCCAGATCGTGTGATATTGTAAGTATTTAATATCTTATCTTATAATTTACACTAAAATATATATGTTGTGATTTTTCGTTGAAGGAGGTTTGGATGAATCATCTTTTGTCCCTCTAGAAAAGATCACATTGTAGATCCGCCTTGGAAACGAATAATCTATAAAAGAAAATCAAAATTATTATAGCTGAAGAATGTCTGTTTTTTTTTTTCAATATAATATTTATTTATTCATAGAAGTGAATTTCATCTATATTTTGTTTCAGAAAAAAAAAACAGCCTAGATATATCGTGTGTTTGTTTGATTTCAAAAACATGGTATATAATGTTTTTTTTGTACTTTTAATTTTATATCATTCTTGTTGATAATAATTCATTTTTCTGAACAATTGGCCGTACTGTCTGATGTTGCAGTAAGTATGTCTGTACTTCCAATGTAAAAGGTAGAGACACAAAAACATCCCGCGTTAGCAAGGTTAGGAAGAATTTCACTAACCTAATACACTTGCTACAACTTCTTACAGTTTTAAAATATCACTATTTTCCTTCGAATAATATTTAGTGACTATGTTCATAGATTTTTTGATTCAATATAAAAATTAAAAAGTTTCTCTGTATTTCAATGAGAATCTATTTTTGAGCTGATTCAATGAAAAATGGATGGAAAAAAATCATGTTTGTAACCAAAATATTTCATTGTTTAGCGTGCGAAAAACCTTTGTTTCTAATAGTGCGATGTCTATACTTCATTGTGATATTTAAATATTTACAAAGGATTTTTTTTTATATTTTTTGTGTGTTATTTACATCTTACTGGTCTCTTTGGATTCTGATTTTTTGTCATTACTAACTAGCTCTTTTGCTTGATGAATATCTTTGTTTGTTACAGTTGATGATTCTTTTGGGGCCTTTGGCATATGGTGCATTCACATTTTTTTGCATATGGGGCAGTCCCATCTACAGTTCATTAGGTCAGTCAAATATTCTCTTATTAGTTTCATTTTATACATATGGGGTGGATGTTCGATATTTGATTCGATATTTCTAAAATTTGTTTTTGGTAGTTTGGTCATTCGTTGATTAAAAGTAGATATCAAATACTGAATTACTTTCAATGTTTGATATGATATGATAAATCCTGATTCAGAGGAACCTAGACATATTCGTTTTGGAAAATTATAATCTTCCGTTTTAATTTATATGTCTGGTTTTGGTTTTGCACCATGATATGTTGAATGTCTTCAAATATTTTAATCTCGTGAGTTTAGACAAGTAATGGAGAAAGTTAGAATTAAGGAGTTGTTAGAAAAGTAAAGATATAATTTTTTGGGACAGACTAAAAAAGTAGTAGGATAAACAAATTAAAATGGAGTGAGTAATAAATATCAAAATTCATGAACTTCAAATTTTGAATTAAGTTTTTCTTATGATCTTAAGTATACCTTAATGTCACATTTTTCATGGATATAAGAGCATGTCTTTATTGTAAATAAAGATTTGAAGTTAAATAGTTTCAAATTTCCATTTTAATGTTTATTTGATCTTCTTTTTGGTACATAAGTTATATTGTTTTGTAACATTTTCTTTTGACAATTAGAGGATGTTGAAGATTAAGAATAGGATTTCCTCTTTATATCTAGGTGTAAATGCCAAGATTTTTTTTAAATTAAGGTTTTGACCATTTCTTTGTAAATTTCATAATTAATAACCCCATAACTTAAGAAAATCGCGGAGTGCATTAGGAACTTATAATGACCCGATAACATAACATAGTTATGGAGTGCAATTAGGGACGACTATACTGTGGTATCAATTGCAAGTAAGTAAGAGGTGTGAGGAAGTTAATTTTTAGGGTTTCCCTGTAAAATATTTGTCCTTGAGATTCAAAAATTTTGAGAAAAACTTTGAAGTTGTTGTTGCTGTCATTGCTATTATTTTGCGACTCTAGTCTATAGAATCATTAATGAATTTGTATCCATTTTTTCTGATATTATGGAATTTGATAAGTAAGATCTTGAGTTCGAGCAAATGTTTATATAATCTATTTGTGTTCGTATGAACAAAGAAACTATATTTGCTTTTTCTTGTGCGGAGAGTCTATTACAAACAACTCTTCTACATCCCAAGCTAAGGAAAAGTGTGCGTACAGTTAATAGTTGCTCAATACTATTGGTTGATTAAAGTCAAACTTCATGAAAGTCCTCCGTTTTGTTTTTTCAAGTAAATAATATTTTATAAAAAGAAATAAGTGATAATCGAGATATTAAACTCACAAAAACTTATTAATTCAGATACATCATTTACAATCATCTCTTTATAAAAAGAAACTTATAACCCTATGATCTTAAAAAATGAAGTCTCTCAAATTTGGAGGCCTGAACCACCTGTCAATGTACTTAATGAATATTGAACCAACAGTCAAAGTACTTAATGGGCTTATTGCTTTTAACCTAGAAGCCAATTCTAACTTATGACATTTTGACTTGTTTTTTTTTAAAAATCTTTTTAGCTTAATAAGTGCTTCTAAACATTTTTTTTTTTTTATATTTACTCAAACACTTAATCATAAGTACTTAAAAGATATCTTAGCTTAAAAACACTTACAAGAAGCCAATCCAAACAGGGCCTTAGTTCAAGTGACAAAGAGGCGTTTATAATTTAGGTTACAAGTTCAATCCTACGCATGCATACTAATTTTGATATTTAAGTGAACAAAAGTAAAAAGAATAAATTCATTATCTCCGAGTTTCGTAAATTGCAATTGGTTCTAAGAATTATCAGAAATAGATTTCTCGATCCTATAAAAAAAATATATACATCAAAAGCTTTTTTATAAAGCTTGGACAAGAATTTTGGATGGGATATAATGTATAGTGATACGCATTGATGATGAACGAGAACTATGATTTGTTTCAATTCATCATTTGAACAGATGATAAAGTATTTTTGATTAAATATATATTTTCGGCTCAATATATAAAATTAGTTAATAACTTTAAATACATTGTAGTTTTTAATCATATGCAGCTTCGTTCATGCGCCAATCAATTGACAGTGAAGCAGAGAAGGAAGACTTTTGATCACCGTGTGGGTAGCCTCTATTAGGGTTTCCGTTTCATGTGCACTAAAAATGAGTAAACCGTAAAACCTTCCGATGGTGATTATGAGATATGTGTGATCGAACGCTAGTACATTGGCTTGGTTGTTTAATTTGATACGTCAAAGGTTTGGAAGTCCTACATTGAATGACTTGTCTAGAAGGGAAATAGTGTATTTCATTAAAGCCTTTACTATCGTTCTAGTTGTTGTTAGGTCCATGTCCTAAATCTTACATACATTGAAATTAAGATAGTCAAAAGTTATATGAGATTTTTCTTTTTGATTGGCCTAATTTGTGGAAAGTTTGATGGACCTTATATGTGTGTCACTAGTCATGTTTGAATATTTGTGAGAGGGTCCTTAACGATGTCTAATGGGATGGGACGAGATAAGGACTTAATAGGACAGGGGAGATCAAATGTTAGTTGGACGGGATAGGGTGATGAATACTAGGCCCATCCCATCCCACTAAGTTGGGACGGGATGAACCTTACATGTATATTACTAGTCATAAGTGAATATTCATGAGAGGGTACTTAAGGATGTCTAACGCGATCAGAAGAGACGATTTTAGTGGGATGGGATGAGAAGGGACGGGACGGATAAGGACTTGACAGGACAGTTGGGATCGTGATGTTAGTGGAACGGGAACGAGGGACGAAACTCTAGGCCTGTCTCATCCCACTAAGCTGACGGAACGGGTTGGGATGGAACATAACCAAATGATAGTGTGATACAACATTTAATCCTTCAAATGATTCGATCTTTAATTTTTGTCCTTTAAATGAGCTATCTTTAATTTTTGCTCTTAGTAATCGAACTTATGCCTAGCGGGACAAAAGTCCTCTATGGGTATGGGACATATTTGTAAGATATTATAATTCGAAAATATAAATTTATATACCATAAAAAAGTTATTTCTTTTCGGGGCATAAATTAAAGACCATTACAAATTAGAGGGAAAAGTGCAAATATACCCCACATGATCATATTTCTCAAACATACAATAGAAATTTAGTCATACAAGCACTCCTAGTCTTAGCATTCATTTTTTTTCCAATAGCCATCTAATTAGAAACTTTAAAGAGACTTTTGAGTTCGCGAGATAATCTTTTATTATTTAACTATATTTATTATTTGAAATTCAATTGAGTCTGATTAACTCAAATTCATTTTGAATAAATCTCATATCTACCAGAAAAATGTATATTTCCTTCGAAATCTATGAAAAATGTGCTCGTTTGAAACTGTTTCTACCGGTGAAAATATCGGTAGAAAGTCTGGAAATTTCTAAACAATGATAAAATATCTTTATTTTTGAAACAATAATAAAGCACTTCAAAAATTATTTGAGCAAACTTGTTTAAATGGGCTTTAGATATAGTCCAATTTAGGCCCAAGTGAAATTCCATAAATGAAGTGTTAGCCCATTGTTTCATGACTCGTTGTGGGTTTTTCTTGGTCCTTTTCGGGTGTATAATTAATTTTATTCCTTTTTTAGGAGCTCTCATCCATAAACTTAGGGGTTTGGAGGTAAAGAATGTTTACCATCCGAACAACCCCTATTACCTAATCGTTTATATAAAACTCCTTATTTTTTCTGACTTTTGACAGTTTTTGCTATTACAAAAACAACATAAATATTGGTAAAACCTTCAACAGTTTAAAATAAACACTTTTAACTTCACATAAGCTTAGCAAAACCCACTATACGTATAATAATAGACAATTAGACATAACAATAATGGCCCCCCATAGTGCTAAACCAATTCTACATTGTACAAAATCTTGGATACATCAAAAAAAAAAAAAAAAAAACAGAGCAAATTATCATTCTAGAAAGGTTGTTTACGATAAATAATATTTAAACACGAGCCTCCCTCCTTGGGACGATAGCGAATAAAATGTCAAGATCAGGAGGCTGAAAATAACCTTCCTTAGGTGGAGAACTCTGTTGTTTCACATAAATTCTTTTCCTCCTTGGTGTTGGCGGCGGGCACATAGAATTCACCTTAATCCTATATTTATCATGCCTTGGTGTCTTGCATCCTTCATCTATTTCAACCGATTCATAATCACTCTTCACCATAATTGCGTAACGCACCAATCTCTCCCAAAAATTGGAAATAGTTATAACAGTTGTGATTATAAACAGACTCGTGAGAATCAAGAAAAAATTGAGTATGTGTGTGTGAGATTTTATATTAGTACAGACTTCTCCAAGAAGCTGTTATTTTGACTTATATTTAATCGTGTGAGGGAAGCTATATATTATGATTGTTGATTATCCTACGTGGCTAAAAGTTTAGACACGTGGTTGATTTTGATTTGTTGGATTGAAAGTTTTTAAATTCCCGCGAAAGTGCTGAGAAATTGTTTAGTTTGAATATGGACCACTTATTTTTTTTAATTATTATTTTATGGTTAATTTTTTAATTATTATTTATAGGGAATGTGAATTTAGTCAAGTTGATGAGAATAATGGGCTTTATTCGATGCATATTCCTTCTTTGTGGGCCCAATTAAGTAATGGGCTATGGGCCCATGATGATAATGTTGGATCCTTTTGGATGTTAGCCCATTTAGCCTTAAAAGAAATTTTTCATAAATCTTACGGAAAATACTTGATTGACAGACACTATAGCGAATTCATGAAAGCAAAAACAGTGTCCTTAAGAATATTTCATGTGGTATAAATGTATTTCCTAACCCTCAGAATACGACAAGCTCTTCTATATAAACTAGAAGCCAGAATCAAACAAAGATTAAATAAAGACGAAGCATACTAAAATACAGAAAGGAAAAATTTATCTTGATCTCCTCTTCCCAAATGAAGAAGACTAACAAATATATATAGATGAAGATCACAACATGAGTTTAGCTTTTGGCTCCAACAATTAATTGTCAAATAATAAATAAGGTTAATAATAACAATGAAGAATATGGGTCAATTGTCAAAAGGTTAACTTATTGCAAAAGAAATTTAATAGTCACTTAATGCTATTTAAAGAGCATATAACGTTTGCTCATATTGGACAAAAAGTTATGTCAATTGTGATTTTTCTCAACTTCAACTTCTTTGTCATCCCTTCTTGAGCCAAAAGTTCTATCCGAAACATTCTTCATACCATTATAAGATAGGAATAATGTCTACATACACACTACTTTTCGAGAACAATTATAAAAAATAGTTTTAAAATAAAACATACTTTTTAATTTAAAAAAACACATTTTAATTAATTAAAAACTATTAATACTTTATTTAATACTCCTTTGACAAGTATAATGCCTGCAATTATAAAGAAGATTAGTACTTTTCCAAAAAGTATTAACGGGTGGGAATCTTTTTATAACTCTCTTTACTGGTTCAACCCAACCTAACAACAATATGGCCAGTTCAGCCATTATAGTCTGTCATCTGAGCTGTTTCTTCAACAAATTCAGCTGTCATTTTTGTTGCCTTTTACTATAAATACTCCCTTTTCAATACCCAATTTTCATCATCAATTTCACACAAATCTCTCCTCCTCCATTTCAATTTTTATTCCCTTCGATTTCATCAAAATTCATTCCTTTCAATTTCATCAATGGCTTCTGTTAGCATCATCAAGGCTTTTGTCCTCGCCGTCTTTCTCGCTGCCGTCGTCGTCTCCGCTCAGGAACCTAGTCTAGCTCCGGCTCAGGCGCCTGATGCCGGTGCGGCTTTCTCTTTGCCGGTTTCCGGTGCTTTGATCGGAACTTCTTTGCTCTCCCTGTTTGCTGTACTAAGGCATTAAAGATGTATGATTTTTTCTATTTGCTTGGATGATTGAGATTGGATCTGGTGGCTTTTATTCTTGTAATTGATTTATTATTCTATTGATTCTTTGTTTTTCCTTGTATATGAGATTATTATGGTGAAGTTATATTAATCATTTGATTCATCCTTAATAGACTTGCATAATTCTCTCTTAATTTTTCTATATTCTCAGTTAATTCTCTATCTTTTTCATTTCAACTTTTAACCCAACAATATTTAAGATTAGAGGATTAAATGATATTTTGATATAAACTATGTATTTTAGTTTAAGATCAGACAAGTCAAGACCAAACAAACAAATTGAAACAAGGGAAAAAACTCAAATATGTCATCAAACTTTGAAAAAAAAATTTATTTATGTCTTTAGTTAAAAGTTTGATTCATGTCATTTGCGTTTGAAAAAAGGCTCATTCGTGCCATTATTTGTTAATTGAAATGGTGTAGATGAGCCAAACTTTTAACGGATGGTATAGATGAACATTTTCTCAAAGTTTGATTGTGTATTTGAGCCTTTTCCCTTTTTAACATGTCAAAAAAAGTTTTGCAAAATTGAAACTGTTTTCGATTAACAAATAATGACATGAATGAGCTTTGGTATAGATGAACCAAACTTTCAACGGATAACATAAATGAGTCTTTTTTTTTTAAGTTTAATAGCATATTTGTGTCTTTTCCCAAAATGATTCGTTTATATAGGTTGCTTTCATCTTTTTTTTTTAGAAGATAGGCTAGAAAGAAAACTAGATATACTATATTGCTAATTTGAGCAATTGAAATCCTTTCCAACTTCAGCCATTTTGTAGATATTTTGCAATGTGCAGTGCCCTGGATTAGGTTTCAGGTTCAATATTCAATGGAGACAAAAAAATATTAGGTGATCAAACATAAAAAATGAATTTGTCGGCAGTGACTTCCCATTTGATTCTGGTACTAATTTTTCTTACCACATGCCTTTGTTCTACATAAAATTGTGTTTTTCTCAGGCATAAGGCAACTTGAAGCTTCGACAATATTGTGAAGATTGATATAAGGTGTCACATAGATGAATCAATTGTTATAGTTGCTCAGATACAAATTATCGGTAGAGTTGATATTTTTGACCATCAGACAAATCTCTCTTTATTGATAGAGTTGATGATAATAGTGTGCATTAGACAAATCGTATGCGATAGTCTAACTCAAAAGATAGGGGATCAATTCCGAGTCATGACGTGGATAACCATCCTCCAAATCAATTGAGCCATCCCGACTCCCGACTCTATGTAGGGACAATTGTGAAGTATGTCTATGAGGTCAACACATCAGTTACCGAAGATGAAACTGCAAGTTTTTATTATAATATCATCACATTCACAAACCGTCCAAAAGACGAGTACATTCACAAATCACAACAAAAGCAGTTAAACACGAGATATTCTTTTCCATTTTTTCTTTTTCTCACA
Organism: Solanum etuberosum; assembly: GCA_029582245.1. Lineage (NCBI taxonomy): Eukaryota > Viridiplantae > Streptophyta > Magnoliopsida > Solanales > Solanaceae > Solanum > Solanum etuberosum. Next base: position 4,198 of record JAJONR010003507.1, on the reverse strand, counting down.
TAGATAGATAGATCTATAGCAGAAAATACTATAGATGAAATGTTGTTAGGTAAATAGGAAATCAACCAAGTTCAGATGCGATCAGATCTAATCACTGTCGCTGCTGCTGCTACTATCATGTCCATCATGGTTCTTCTCCTTCTTCTCCTTTTTGTCTTTCTTCTTCTTCTTCTCTTTTCCATCCTTGTTATGCTCTCCACTTTCTTCTCCATGGATCTTATCTTTTATCTTCTCAACAAATCCTTCCTTGTGCTCCTCCTTCTTGTGTCCTTCTCCCTTGTGTTCCTCCTTTTTGTGTTCTTCTTCCTTGTGGCCTCCTCCGATGTGGAGTTTCTCCTCAATTTTGTGGATGATTCCTGCCATATTTGATCAGATGAGAAAATGAGTTTTTTTAGGGTTTAGCAGAATCGTCAATTGTGTGAGGAGGATAATGGTGAGTGAGAGAGAGGTATTTATTGGGGGAAAAGGGAGATTCGTCGGCACGATATTTCATTTGGCAAATTTACATTTTTAACCTTGTTACGTGTACACGGTTCCAACACGAACATATATTATAAAAAGAAAATGGATACTCCTCATTCAATTTGAATTATTCGTATGCTTAAATATAGGAATGGAGTTTTTTTTTGTAATTATATATAATATTATTTATCGTAAAATCTCTCTAAATTAATATTGGTGGGATCATAAAATGTTATTATGTTATAAATGTATTATTTAATCGATAAATTAATATTTATTAATTTAAAGAGTGTTTCGACACCGAAAAAATTGTTTAGGGATGAAATTTCAAAGAATTTGAAAGAATCCACTTGTGAAAACGTCATTCATGAACTTGAGGTCATGATTAATAATCTCGATTACCGCAATAAAATGGACGTTAATAACCTATTGAATGAGTGAAAATGATACATGTTCAGAGGTCCAGAGTTTAGAACAAATTGTGGATATAATTGGAAAAACAAATGTTGATGATAAAGTTGAAGATGATACAATACCTTTGGAACCAGTTACGCGTAAAGAAACAATTATCACATCTAGAACTCTTCACAATTTTATGGTGCAATTAGAAAAGACAACACCGAAAACTTTTGGATGCAATAAGAAAAGTTAGAGATGAGTTTCAACTAGATTTAAATTTTAACAAAGAACATAACATAATATAAAATCATATTTCACTAAATTGTCTCAGATATATTTGTAGTTTTAAGAAATTATTAATTTCTAATATTAATAGGACCATATATTTATATAGGGGTCTTTTAAAAATATATTATTTTATTATCTTATCGAAATGAGTGATTTTTTCCATTAGCCCAAGTCGGGACCGGAGGAAATTATTATCTTAGAGAGATTATTAATTAATCGAATATTAATTTAGTAAGGTTTTACTGTACATAAATTTTAAATATGTACTTTCAAAATTCAGACTATATTATATAAATCGAAACATGAAAATATTTTTTGAGGATAATATACTTTATACAATTTCATAAAAGTATAAATAGGCATCAAATTTGAAAAATAAAATATATAACCAAATCGAATTGATTTTATTTGATAGAGACTTTTTGACTTTCATTTGTTGTTTAGTTAAATTGTTCATGACATTTGTTACAGTGGATTGGTTATGGCAACAAGGCACGCGAGCACTTTTGGAGTCGGCAAGTTATTGGCCACAAATTAGAGAGGAGATCGAAGGCTACGTGCAGACTTGTCTTATTTGACAACAAGACAAAGTGGAGAATAACTCAATTATTAGAAAATAATAGAGTATAATGTCTTGTCTAATCACCTACGTGTTCTCATATTTAGGGTCATAGCTTTGGTGAGATGAAGATGTGTCATACTCTGTCTACAGTGGCGGGTTCAGGATTTTAAGATCGTGGGTGCTTCCTTAACTACCAATCACAAAATAGAATAAGCAAATTTATGACTCACAGAAAAGACAATCATATTTAAGCACAGTAGCAAAAAAAAATTAATACTAAGAACTAGAATAAATAAATATTATTTTGGATAAAGGAAAAGTTTTTGTTTTTTATAAAAAGCGGAGGGGATCAAACCCGGGACGTTTCAAATGCACATGAACCTTAAGTGCCCACTTATGAACACTAAGCCAATTCACTACTTATTACATGGGTGCTCACTCTCTAATTTTATTCAATTACTTCAAATTTCTATATAAATATAGTTAGTTCGATACGAGATTAATGGATGCTCGAGCACTCGGAAAGGAAAATGTAGATCCACCCCTGCCTGTCTAATCACCTTATTGCATCCGTGGTGTATTACTTCCATTAAAGAACTTGGATGAAGCTTTGGAAATTAAGGGTCTAATCACCTAGAAACTCTCATATCTAGAGTCATATCCTCGATAAGTTGAAGATGTGTCATGTCCTATCAAATCACCTTATTGCATCCGTGGAGGCTTACTTCCATTAAAGAACTTGGATGACGCTTTGGAAATTAAGAAGATTGCAAGACAAGATTGGTGAGCTTCAATGGCAGATCAATAAGATGTTTACCGTGGACAGATGAGAAAAGGGGCTCGGCGGGAAGAGGAGTGTACCATGAGAGAAGCAAGGAGGTCAACCTCTTCAAACATACAACATAGATTCTAGCAATGTAATTGGACTCTCATGTCGATCCGAATGAATCATCAAACAGGATAGAACTTGCAGTTCATGACACAATGGAGCATCTTAGACAAGATGAAATTGAGCTTAAGAATTGTGATGAGGAGTGCATTAAGATGCTTATCGTGAAAGAAGAGTCCAAGAATGAACCAAAGAATTGTGACAAGGAGTAAGCTAAGTATTACACATATAATCCAAATCAAAAAGGCTGATCAATATGTAAGCAGTAACCCATTTATCCTTCACATTAGCAAAATCATCTATACATTAGGTATGTAAAAGTAAAATGAAAGACACTGTCGGGTTCTAAAGAAAGATTTTTTGTTTTTATGAAGCGCGATTCTCCTTTGACTCTATCGAAAAGAGATTTTAAACACCACAATGTTACTAATACAGTAGGCAGTTGATCAGGAATTACAAGTTACAAATTTTGTTTAACGTAATTGGTCACCATAAAAATTCATCATAGAAACCGCGGTTCAAAGGTAGAGAGGCTGTTCCTATAAACCCTCGGCTCAAAAATTGTTTTGTCATTCCTCTCTCCTGTAGTTGATGTCACAACTCAACGTGTTAGGGGAGGAAGGCAGCAAATGAAGTTCTGCTTCCACTCCCCCATAAGCAAAGCAGTGTTATGAACATAGCAATTCACATTTGTGCTTGTTAAATTAACACTGGAGAAATGACCAAATTAATAACTAGCACTGGGTAAAGTGAGTACCGTTCATGAGCTCGTTGTTTACAAGGGGCAGAGGGGTATCATGGCTGCTGAATGTGCTCCTTCAATACGCTGCCTTCCATGTTGAAAGTGCAAATGCGATACGACCCTTCCATCCCTGCAGTAGCCATTCCCTATCTGCGTCAATAATGAAATTCTTGTCATACACCTTGAATCGTTCTGTTGTCATTCTCATGATCTCCTCATCCAAAGGAAGCTGCCGAAAACCAGCCTTCAGAATTCTGACTTGCCATTGCTTGTATGTTTCTGGTCTCTCAATTCTCTCAGCACCTTCGCAAGCGATGGCATTCATTGCCTCCTGACCAAGTATATTCTTTTCAACCAGTATTCTCTCGTGCACTTCCCGGGGAATAATAGTTTCAAGCATATCAAACAGGGATGAGTAGTGAAAAAGAGCCTCACGGAATCGTGAGATAAAGAATGGGGCATTATAACCACCATTTACAGTCCCCTGTATGAAAACATCTGGATTCAACCTCCTGATAAGATTCAGAAAAACATCTCTTGGACTATTGACCACCACGGTCTCATCAAGTAGATTCCTAAAACGGTACAGACAGTTTACCACAAGAACCTCACCCTTATTGATCTTAAGATCCTCGAGTTTAACTGTTTCCCACTTTTGCGCTATTGCATTGAACTCAAAAGGAACTTCGAAGCTCTCAGCATAATTTGCTAACCGCCTACCTGTTTCCTCAACCCTTTCTGCTGGTCGGAAACCAGGATTTGGAAAATCAATCCCAGTTATACGAAGCTTGGGAGGTCCACCTGGTCTAGAAGCGAGACGTTGTATGAGGCCAGGCCATTGGAAACCCCACATAAT
>JAJONR010003506.1:0-69389 GCA_029582245.1 Solanum etuberosum | reverse complement strand
AGGAATATATATATATATATATATATATATATATATATATATAACATTATTTCTTAAGGGATATATATAGTGTAAAATGAATAATTTATTCATGTAGTACACATGAATACTTAAATTTTAGATAAGGCACAAGTATTGTGTCATTTATTACCTAGACTAGATAGAATTTTGGAAGGTGAGAAGGTGGTGGCTATTATTAATTATATTATAATATATAAATATGGCCTTTCATGAATGCAAAAGCCAAATGTCCTTTGCAATTTCCTTAGAATTACATAATTGTCCTTTTCTTTTTAGTATATGTTTTGAGTATGCTATTGTTAATTTTAGGAATGATGAGAGTTGTGACCCTAACATGTAGTAATGTTTTGTTTAATTGATATTGTTATAAAATATGTTATCTTTTTTCCATTCCGTACTTTAAAAGAAAATATTATTTTTAATATGATTACTTGTTATCACACGTCTTTTAGCCTTAACTTCAGACGCGCTGACTAAGTGTGAGAAAGATAAAAAATTAACTAATATTCACCGAATTTTTAGGAATATTCTAAACTAATGTGGCCTTTCTCGAACCTTGCTAACACGAGATATTTTATGCACTAGCCGCCCCTGTTTTTTTTTCCTCTTTAAAGAAAAACAACAAATAGTTAAATTTTATGTAACAATATGTTGTGAAAAAATTCACCCATTTCCTCATTCAAACAACATTCATTATTCAAATTTACATAAAAATTGAAATGCACTTTGTTGAAAAACTAATTATATATATTTAGGATAAAGAAATTTGGAAATTAGCAAGTGTTTTGGACTTCTTGACCCAAAAAATAAAATTACGTGACAGATTACTTCCATAATTTGTGAATTTTAGCTGGAAGAGATTAAGCAATTCATTTATAGATACCAAAAAAAAGTGGCATAAGGAAAGCCAATTAGGTAAAAAAAATAAGTCGATAATAACAATAACAATAATATTAACAAACAATAACAAATAAATAAAATAATAATACTAATAATAAATAATAAAAAATCAATAGCTTGGAGAAGAATCGTAGAATTTATTTTCATTTTTTTTTCAGTTGAGAAAACGGCCAACAATGCCCATTAATCATGAAAAATAGAATAAATTTTGAATTTCACTCTCAAATATATTCTTATCGTTCTTTTTTCCGGAGAGTATTTATGAAGAAAATATTTTTTTGTTCTTCATATATATTGTCGCTTTAAAAAATAAAAGTGAGCATCGAACGTACACCTATTGTGTTGAAAGATTAATATCACTATATTATATGTCTTGTGGTTCGAAAAAAAAAATCTTCGGAAATTTAAATCCTTTGGCTAATAATCCATTTTGGTCTCTTTTCTGGGTTCAATTAGAGTTTAATTTGTCGATTAGTCTAAAATCATTGCATTATAAAAAAATATAGATGTTAAAAATTATACCTTTTTACTTTGGGTGTTACAAACAATTAAGTTTGCTGGACGGGCTAGCCCAACACAATAGTTTGATCGGTAATAGCTCGTGGTGTAGCCACATATAGTGAATATCAAGTATATTGGTCATAAATTATTTTTCGTACATATATGTTAATTCTTGAACACTCTCAATGAAATTTCTGATTTCACCACTTGTAATAGCTAGCCCGTCCAACAAACAAACGTTCAACTCCCCACTTCTATGTATCTGTATCGTTCCAATTTTATCGGATGTCCCCGAACGGACGATCAACTCCCAACTTCGAATCTCTTGAGGGGCATTTTTTTTTTTTTGTAATTGATAGATTGAATTGTTTTATTTAAACATGCTATAATTTTGTGTTTCATATCAAGAAGGAAATATATGTAGTAGCAAAAAGGAGGGAAAAATACCTTTTCTTTTTGTGTGTTTCATTCAAATTTCAATGATATTCACTGGTGCAATCAAAATTTTCACTAACACCTTTGAATGGTTGTTACCCGTTGTTTTGTATTGTATTGTTAGTTAAAATATAATATTTGTCTTGATTATTACAAAGATTTTATTGTATCATGTTTAAATTTGTCGTTAGGTAACGACGAAAAGTTTCATTTTATGTCAAATCGATTTGGTGTGATCGCATCGTCACCTTAATATTTTCTTCTCATTTTGCCTATATTTATTATTTAATGATCACATTTTGTCATTTATCCTACTTTTTGCATAGTAGTTCTACCTTGTACTCTACTTTTCTTGTAGGTTTATTATTCAAATTCTTGATGTGTGATCTTATGTAACAATGGAGAATGATACAATCAATTCAAATGTTGTATTCATTAAAATAATATTGTACGATACAATACAGCACAATACAATACGACACATTATGAAACAATACCGAACAACCATCCAAACAAGGGGCCAAAATATGAAGAAATAACTTTGGTGTTGTACATACAATGTAATTCTCCATGTACTTGACAATAATGAAATCACTTACCATCTTTAGTAGTTCTTGGGGATATGAAGTTGGAGTCTCTCATTTCCTTGAGTATTTTCTACCTCTTCTTTAATGCTCTGAGCTGACTCGCTACAATTGATCACTTTAATCAATCGTAGTGTTGGAATATCCGCGAAGCTAGAAGGAATCTCCTCAAGTTATTCACAATCTTTTATGACGAGTTTCTCAAGCATGGGAAATGATGTATCCGAGGACTCCCATTGATTCATATCGACTAGCTCTAGTTTCAAATATTTCAGGACTTTGAACTCTCGATCAGTAACATCCCATCGCGGATTGTTGTTGGTGAAGTGTATAAAAAACAACTTGAGAGTCTCAAGTTTTTGCAATGTTGCAATACTTGTAACAACTTCTTCTGTCAATGAGATGCCAGCAAGTGATAAAAACCTCATATTCATAGGGAAAACTGATTTAAACCATCCAATTGATGTTGAGAATCCAATGGGGAAACTAATTTCAAGAGATTGAAGACGGTTATGAATTTCCGGTGTAGGAAACAGAGAATGGTTAGGCATGCCATGAAAATTAACAACGGAGAGACTGAGTTCTTCAAGATTTGGAAACCTCCACCAGAACTTACGATTCATATCAGCAAGAGATACACGACATTTGCCAAAAGTCTTTAAGTTGTCTAACACATGTTGCGAAGATTCTTCTTGCTCATCGTCTTCCCATATAAAGGAAAATTCAGTAATATCAACATGTCTTAGCTTCTTCATTTTCCAAATGTCCGGTGATGTCTTTATACGCTTGATGTGAATGAACACGTAATGTTTGTAGATCGATCATGTGTGACACCCACTTGAAGTCAAATTTTTTAACAAAAATTGCAAGGTATTTCAAGTGAGTGAGTGATTCAAGTGTGTAAGCCGGAGAATTTTGAAATTCCCAAGTACTTTCCATATTGATATCCAACAAATGCAACACCCTAATAAGCCTCAAGTTAATAAGTAGAGAGAAAAGATCCATACATTTTGATGAATAGAATCGCGGATGAGCAATGAATTCAAGAGACTACTTTTCTTCGGAGTCCATCATTGAAATCTCATCCAGTGAATATCCGTTCAACTCCAATTGATTAACAAGGTTGTCATGGATATGATTGCAAATCTTCCCATGCCTCATAGTTCCACACATCATCTAAAACAATGAGGTATCTCTTACAAAAAAGTGCCTTCCTCAATGTATCTGCAACATCCTCATCCTCTTTGATCATGTCACGTTTTCCACCCGTGGCTTGTTTAAGAATCTCAAACAATAGCTTCCTGATGCCTATATGTTTGTGAAACAATACAAAATGCGCGAACATCAAAGTGATCAGCAACAGAATGATTGTTGTACACCTTTCTAGCCAAAGTTGTTTTGCCTAGTCCTGCCATTCCAACAATCGATATAACTTCGCGTTTTTTTGTTCCTCTACTCAATTTCTGAATGATCTGTTCTACATCCTCCTTAAACCCCACAAATTCCTCATCATTCGATGAAAAATAGCATCGAGAGGTAGTTAACTCAATCTTCTCCATGTCAATTCGCGATTGTTAGAGGTAAAATCAAACTGCATTATAGTCAATATTTGTGTCAGCCTCCATAAAACCAATTAAATAGTTTTACAACAAGCATATTTTGAACATTTTACATGTCCGTCAAACACTAGGTGGACAGAGTTACCTAGTACATCTAATTGAACATTTTGCCTCAACATCCATGTTCTGAAAAGAGGGAATATATATATCTATGGAAGTTACTAATTACTACTTATAAAATTTAAATTAAGATTAACAACACAGCTTTATGAAAGATTTGTTAATTAGAAGTTGGTTCTTCAAATCCCTCCATCCCAATTTTAGTGACATTTTTCACTTTTCGAGATTCAAACTAGCTTTCTCCGGGATCACAAAACACTATTCTATCAAGTCATAAACTTGTGCCCCATTCTCTCTGACCGAGGCGCTAGATATTGTATCTATATGATTGACCAAGACCAAAATTTTAAGATACGTTTTTCATCATATTGATATGAGAAGAATCGCAACTACTTATACTACTTTTCTAATTTATTTTCAAAGATTAGTAAATGGGCAAATAACAACAAAGTATCACACTCATTAGAAAGTAAAATAAAAGGAAAAAAAAATAGAAAGCTAAAAAAGGGATCTCACCTTAGAGTGCAAAATAGAGAGATTAATAATATAATTGCTATATGATTGTGGACTTTGAATTTTGAAGAATGAAGATTGATAGTAGCAGAAAGATAGATCTAGTAATTGCAAGGTTGACTTTATAAAATTACATGTGGCACTCCTTTATTGGACCATGTTAAAAGATTTAATTTTAATTAGATCAACCAAATCATCATTGATCCGTAAAATCGCGAGATAACTTATTGCTGAGATTAGTTATCTCGAGATTGTAGTGTTATCTTTTTCTCATATATACTGAGAGTGGAATAATAATTTTGACATAACTAATTTCGGAATAATTAATCTCGAGATTACTTATTTCCTGACCAAACTGAATCTCATTGGGAGTCCTAAATCGAGCCAATATTTTTTTTTAAAATGACGTTCCTTTCTTAACTCTTTACTTGCTTACATTAATATTTCTGCAGTTATAACCTTGAAACTTATTTAACCAGACAACACTTGATAAAATTCTTCAATATTTATGAGACTTACTTCTTCGGTTTCAATTTAAGTGTCTTATTTTTGTATGTCTCAAAAAATTGTCTTTTTATATTTAGTAAATTTTCCAACTCCAACACTAACCTGACTAGTTTAAGACCACATAAGATTTAGAAGACAACACACGCCTTTAATTTAAGACCACAAGATTTTAAAAAAAACTCACTTTATTTCTTATACCCGTGTCCAATCAAACTTAGACACTTGAATTGAGACGGAGATAGTAGTAAATTGTGGTAAGAAAATACTGGAGATACTTTCATATACAATTGACATATATAGTTTACATCAACAAATAACAACAATGAACATGACAATTAATAATTCAGATCACATGTGAAAATTAAAAAATTCAGAATCTATAAGCTTCAAATTCTGACAATACATAGCGTTACAAAGCACAAAACTAAATAGACATTGATATCTTCCGGACAATAGCAGCTAGCTGATATGCAAATCAATCCATCCACAAAGCAGAACCTTTCATCTTAGTACTACAATGGTTTAGCTTCCACTGATGTCTCCTCTGACTAGAAGTTCACAAGTAGGATGAATGATTCTGCTGTTCGGAAATCAGACATAAATGAATAAAAGTAGAGAGAACAACTCAAAAACCATAAAGGTAGGTACTTGTGGGATTACATAAGGTAGAAATGTTTTTTAATATGCAAAAGCATGACAATAATGAATGAAATCACTTACCATCATCATTTGTCTTTCTTCAAGATATGAACTTCGATCAAGTTCCCATAATATAGTTCTGATTCTTCTTTAATCTCCACAGTTGAATTGCCAACAGAATCGCGACAATCAATAACTTTCAATGGTACAATATCAGCAAAGGTATTCGGGATCTCTTCAAAGCTTGGGACAACTTTTTATAACAAGATATTCAAGGGAAGGAAATGATTCCTCTGAGTATCTCCATTCGGTCATAAAAACACCATGTAATTTCAAAAACTTGAGTTGTTCAAACGTGTAACCACTGAGATCCCAATGCTTTTCCCCTGCAAAGTATATCTCGGATAATTTAAGAGTCTCAAGGCATCGCAATTCTGCAATACTTGAAACTAATACATCCGTTAGGAAAATTTCACTGAGGGACAAACACATGAGACGCGAGGGGAGAATAATATCCAAATTCATCAATGCAGAGCTTGAGTAATCAGAAACATGATCTCCAAATTCATTAATGTGGAGCCTGAGTTCTTCAAGATTTGGAAACTTGTCCCAAAACTTTCGAGTCATGTCAGCCACGGACATAGAACACATTCTTCAAGTTATCTTAACACAATCTTCATCGTCTTCTTCCCATATTGTAACGGGAAATTCGTTTATGTCCACATGCCTCAACTTTGACATTTTCCATACAGCAGGGGATATCATTATATAAGATGAACGAACCCGCAATTTCTGCAAGAATTTCAGCTTCGAATTTCAGCAATCCTCTACATTCTTTGGCAACTAATTTTCCTACATTGACTAGCTTCGAAGGACATGACTTCTCTCGTTGAAATACTTTCTTCTGCAATAATTCCCAACTCTTTTCATCATTTAAAAATGGAAGAAAATAAGGATCACTATAATTCCTCATATACAGTGCCGACTCTTTATTTCTATTCTACTTCCCTTTCCAGAATAATAAGCACATAATTGAATATCATCCCATATATTTTGTCTAATACAATGAGATATTTTCTTACGCATAGACACATCAACATACTTATGATGATCACCTGTAATTTGTTTTAGAATCTGAAGCACCAACTCTCTCCTATTATATGTTTGTGAAACAGAACACCAAGCTCGAATGATCAATATGATAGAACCACTATTGTATATATCTTTCTAGCCAGAGCTGTTTTACCTATTCCAACAATCGAGACAACGTCCAGGTCCTCTTATACAATACTTACTTATATTTTCTGCATCATCATCAAACCCCACTAGTTCTTCGTCTATTGATGGATAATAAGGTTCGATGCAAGACTCTTCAGAATTCTCCATATAATTAGCTTCACCTCTTTAACGATTGTTGGAAATAGAATCTACATTAACAACAACATACTCTAAAGTCTTATGAATATGAGTATATATGTTCCATTATTATAGTTTGGAAATTGCGACAAACAATCAAATTAGAAATAATAAAACAATAACATAGAGATCTTTTCCAAAAGACCCATCAGGAAAAGGAATCTTACGAATACGAGTATATATATATTCCATTACTATAGTAAAATAAGACATGAAAATTGTGACAAACAATCAAATTAGAAAAATAACAAAACAACAACATAACCAGTGAAATTCCACCAAGTAAACTCTGGGAAGAGTAGAGTGTACGCACATCTTACCACTACTTTATGGAGGTAGAAAGACTCATAAGCTCAAGTGCATCAAATTCGAGTAAAGCAAAAGGAATCTCATCAATAATTGCTTGAAAGGATCTACGGCTTCTGTCTTGCACAAAATTGAAAAAGAATGGTAGCAAAAAGATAGAACTAGGAGTTGACTTTAAAAGTACATGATGAGATTAGATCCAACCCAAATTTATCATAGTTTTAGACTATATTGTAAAACTAGACATAAAAAATGTGACAAATAATTAAATGAGAAATAGCAAAAAAAAAAAATAGAAAACTAACAAGGAATATATCTCACCTTAGAGTGGAAACAGAGAGATTAATAATTGCTCCAAAGTTCTGTTAATTATTAGAGATTTTTTAATTGAAGGGCCCATTTAAGTCTTGATTTACGAATATCGATTAAACTATTTCCATTTGTTAGGTAGTAGATAACTTATTCACATTTAAGACATTTGAATTTGAATGTATATTTGAATGTTAAGATGTTGCATTAAGATTTAGAGGTCCGAATCTAAATACACATCTGAATATTAAGATGTCAATTTATATTATAGATAAACTATTCGGGCCGCCAATCTTGGGCCTGTATGCCTCTAACAACCAAAAGCTAAATGGGCTTCAATTGGGCTTAAAACAAATTTAGACTAGTCTTTTTCCTAATTTTCCGGTTCTTCTATTTGCATTTGTCTAGCTTTGGGCCAAATCCACTATGATAATAAACATGAGGTAGGAAATTTAATAAAACACGATATTATAGATGTTAATTACTTAATGAAATGATAGTTTACATAATTACATAATGTGTCAGATACACTGCATTTTATGTATCTTAAATACATACACTTGCACTATTTTTGGCTGTTTAAGATCGTCTGTAACTGAATCCCATTAAATAGGGAAAAAATGTGTGTTCTTGGAATTTCGATCATAGTTCAAGAAGGTATTCATGTCTTTTCCTCATTTTAATTAAGTTAAACTAAGGTTACCCTTTTTTTTTGGAGTATAAAATTTCTAGTTTTTAGCTTATGGATTAGAATAATCATATTAGTAAAACAAAACATACAAAAAATAAAAGTTAATTTTCATTACCTTAAATCCAAATTCCAACAAAGTTCTGCATTTATATATATCTGAAAAAACATCTCTGTAAATAACTATGGATATGACTAACCACTGGCCTAAAACACCACTATATATGTGTGCGGAACTAGAGTTTCGACTATAAAATATTGTAATTTTATTTTAAATCTTAAAATTTTTAAAAATATGTACAAATTATTATTTCTTTTGTCCCAATTTATGTGATATTCTTTTTTTTTTTTTAGTTTGTTCAGAAAATGAATGTCACATTTCTATGATTAAATATACTCAACTCTGAAATTTTCCCTTTACCATAACTGAAATGATCTATAATCACAAAAATATCTAAAAATTTGTTTTAGAACATAGATTTTAATTGAGAAAATAATTTTGAGTCTAATAGTACCTTAAAAAAACTTAGAATTAAAAAATTATAAAATTCTTTCGCAGGTAGAAATTAAGAGAAGTAGCATTTTGTAGGTTTCGTCAAGTCCCCATGCATATTGTACGTACTAAAAGAAGTTAAAAAGTTTTGGGATAAGTGAAGTGAAATGAGAGAGCTTTATGGTGCAAAATTTTAGTCAGAGTTTTTTAAAATTTTAACTTACAAAGCCATCAAATCAACTTGTGTTTTTTCATGAAAGGCCTATCAACTAGTTCAATAAAGGCTTCTTTGTTGCTGTTTAGATGACTTCACCTTTTGCAATATTACATCTTTCTTCAACTTATTATTTGATGTTCGATATTTGTATTGATATTTCCATTAATTTGAATTTGTATCATGTAAAGTATAAGAGAACTCGAACTCAATAATACCTCTACTTAAGAATGAGAGAATATTAATTCCTATCCATCTCACGACTATCTAATAATATAAAATTTAATTGACATTGTTAGTGTACAAAAGGTTAAACTCATACAATCATATGCATAGACATAATCTGAAAGAGACAATATGCCTTAGATTTTTAAAACAAAATGGGAAACTTAAAAAATTAATAATATTCATATTCAATCTAGAATTGTGGTGAAATGGATAGAATCTCTCTATCTTTAAACAAGACCTCAAATTCGGGATCTTGAATATACAGAACTTTTCCCTTTAAATATGTCCTACACGCGACAGAAATCTGAATTAGTTGGAACCTCAATACAAATACTGAACAACGAGTTATAAGAAATAATTAAAAAAAGAAGAAGATAACAATCAATATTAAAAAAATATTTTGGTTTTACCCTTAGTTATAGAGACAAGAAGTAAAAGAAGGGTACATTGGGCATTTGGAGGGGGGGGGGGGGGGGTAAATAGTGTAGGATATGCAGAATGTACAGTATTTGCCAATGTAACATTTAATAGGAGAACACATAAAAATGGAGAGAGAAATGAAGGAGGAAACAACTATGAGACATATGAAGTGACAAGGCCTTAAAAATACAAATTGGGAATCTAGCATCTTATTTGGTTCACTATTCAATTGTCTTTTCCCATTTTTTTTTATCCTCACTAGACTATAAGTATCTCAGTTGAGGGTTGATGACACATAAATTAGAATAAATATTCAATGAAAAGATAGAGATTATATTTTAAAATATAAATACGAGTAAAATAGTTAAAACCTCTCCTAATCACTGTCATCTCAGTCCCAAAATAAGTATCCCATTTTAGGAATTTCAGATAGAAATTAGTCCGTTCTTCCAACTATACTCTTATACTTCGTTTTCTTAATAATAGTGTTCAATTTTAAAGAGACATTTATTAAATAAAAATAATTTCAAAACTACACATCATATTCACTAATTTCTTAATCAAAGTGAAGCGATTCCTTTTGGCATGATAACTATACTTTTTTAGGGAATAAAAGAAAACACGACGGATAATTTGAGACACAGAGGTATGTTATATATATAGTGGAAATTGTGTACTATTATTCAAGATGGTGTGTACCAAAAAGTATAAATAGTAGTATGTATAGTAGAGTATAGACAGACAAGAAAACCTAGCATCTTTGCCCTCTCCCCCACACCCCCACCACCCCTCTACTCCCCTTAGCTAAAAAGAAACAAAATCCTAGCATAAAGTCCCCAACCCAAGATCACCTATTGTTACTATTACCCTTTAGTCATAAACTCTTTAAAAAATAACTTTAGTTTATTTATATAGCCTTTGTAGCCTCCTCCTCCATCAAATTTCATAGATCACTAGATTTCTAACCATGCAAAATAGTCATAATAATTCTATCACATACTTATCTTCTAGTGATCAATTAGTTGAAGATGAACTTTCTACTGTCCTCTCTCTTGGTCCTCCTGGCCAAAAAAATAGTACAATTTTTCATGACTATTTTTCTTCTTCTAGTTGTCATGAATTTCAAAGTTATAATAATCAAGAAAGTGTCACTGTGGCTCTTCAGATTGATTCATCAAGTACAATAAGTTCAAACAACAACAATAATCCTAGTAGAAACAAAGGGGATCACAATAGTAATACTAATAATAATATTTCACTAGTAAATGGACAATATTGGATTCCAACTCCTGCCCAAATTCTTGTTGGACCTACTCAATTCTCTTGTGCTGTTTGCAACAAAACTTTCAACAGATTCAACAACATGCAGGTTTAGTTTATTCTCTCTCTCTCTCTCTCTATATATATATATATATATATACACTTTTATACATGTTGAAGATCTTGTAAATGCAATTTTAGTTACATGTGACTATATATTAGGGTTGTCACTTGTATATAATGTGTTTGTGTTAACATGAGCGGAGCTAGAGTATAGTTTACGAGTTCAGCTGAATCTAGTAGTATCTTTTCAAATTTTGTACTTGTCTCAAATTCTGGCTCTACCTCTGTGTGCTAATTGTTCATATATAACCATGCACACTTTTCTCTCACATGCGGAGGCAGATTCAGAATTTTCAAGATTCCTACATTTTTTTGAAAAATGTAGGTTCTTAACTTAATATTTATACTATTTTCTTGAATTTAATTTCCACATATATAATATTTAGGAATTATGATATTTTCTTGAATTTAACCGTCCTTGTTTTACACATGACATTGAACTTCTTCAATTTTGTCTTTTTATTGTCTCATATCTATGTACTTTTAGTCAAGTTTCAAGTGACCTAAATTTCCAACTTACCAAAAATAGGCAAGTTTAATTTTGCTTGATCCAACTTGTTATATGTTACATTTTTTTCCCTTAAATTAATTAACTAGTGGCCTTTTTTTTTTTGTATTATTAGATGCATATGTGGGGGCATGGATCACAATATAGAAAGGGACCAGATTCATTAAAAGGGACAAAACAAGCTTCATCAATGTTAAGGTTGCCTTGTTATTGTTGTGCTGAAGGTTGTAAGAACAACATAGACCATCCAAGATCAAAGCCATTGAAAGATTTTAGGACTCTTCAAACACATTATAAAAGAAAACATGGGGCTAAACCATTTAATTGTAGAAAATGTGGGAAGAATTTTGCTGTAAGAGGAGATTGGAGGACTCATGAGAAAAATTGTGGAAAAATTTGGTTTTGTATTTGTGGTTCTGATTTTAAGCACAAGAGGTCACTCAAAGATCATGTTAAAGCTTTTGGTGATGGACATGCACCACATAGTGAGAATTCTTATTATCACGCCGAAGGAGATGAGGACGAGGAAGAAGAAGATGATGAAGAAGAAGTCGTGGAAATGGAACTTTAGACTTATAATAGGGTATGCAGTTTAGTGCAAGAAGTATCTCGTGTTCAAAGTTAGAAGATGAAGTCAAAAAGTGTAGTTAGACCATGTTGTCTTTGAGCACTAATGCTAAAATTTAGTTTTAAGTATCAAATTGCATAATTTGATTGAAGATTTGTGTAACTCTATTAGCTTGTTATTTCATGTGTTGGTTTAGTTAATCTATATTCAATCAAGGGATTGGTCAAAGTTATACTATTCGAAAGAAGGTTCAATTGAATTCCTTTTATCAAAAAATTACACTGAGGAAAACTAAAGAAATAGTTCAATATACCAAGTATCTCGCTTTTACGCAGAGATGTAACATAGACAACTATAATGTCTATCCTTTTGTGATGAGAGCAAAAAATTGGGATTTGACTAGAGACTTTTTGTCTTCTTTTGCATGTATGTTTATGTGTGCATATGTTCTCTAGGTGGGGCAAATTGATGATGAAGACAGAGTGTTAGTAAAACCAAGTTGTCTCTGAGCATCATTAATGTTAAAATTTGATTGAACAACATTTGTGTTTGGCAAAATTCTAAGTAAGGATTTTTAGTACGTAACTCTATAATTAGCTTGTTATCTCATATTGTTGTTTATTACTGTCCGGAGCTGAAAGGGTAAGAAATTTTTTCGAAAATTCCAAAAAGGCAACAAAATTAATTATCTAATTAAAAGGGCAATTTTCTTTGACACCGTTTAAATTAGGATATCCGCCGCAAGGCGCGGAACCCCACGCGACTTGCAAGGCGCGGCCGCCTTTTAGCCTTATAAGGCTCAGCAGCCATGCGCGGGTTTCAGCGCCTTGTGGCGTTATTTTTTTAAAATAAAATAAAATTTTGGTCCGATTATTTTAAAAAAAAATAAAAAAATTGTTCAATCCAATTATTCGTATCGTTAATAAATTTTAATTTATAATTTTGAAATTATTTCATAAATGGTAAAAATTGATTATTTTTTAAAAGTATACTATTTGACTTAATTTTAGGATATTCGTAAAACCTTTTAATTATAAATAGAGTTTAAATATATTATTATTATTATTATTATTATTATTATTTTTAAAAGTATACTATTATTGTTAATATTATTGTTAGTATCACTTTCTATTGTTTTTACCTATAGCCATCTTTAATTAAATAATAGATATTCTTGAACTATCAATAAGTAAATAAGTGGAAATTATTTATATCCCTTAATTTTATTTTAAAAATCAAACTTCTTCATATTTTTGAAAATTGACAAATATTAACAATAATAGTATACTTTTAAAAATAATAATAATAATAATATATTTAAACTCTATCTATAATTTAAAGGTTTTACGAATATCCTAAAATTAAGCCAAATAGTATACTTTTAAAAAATAATCAATTTTTATCATTTATGAAATAATTTCAAAATTATAAATTAAAATTTATTAACAATACAAATAATTGGATTGAATAAATTTTTATTTTTTTAAAAAATAATCGGACCAAAAGAAAAAATTAAAAAAAAAACGCCGCAAGGCGCTGAAACCCATGCGCCTTGTAAGGCGCATGGCGGCCGCGCCTTGCAAGTTGTATGGGGTTCCGCACCTTACGGCAGATATCCTAATTTAAACGAATTTAAACGGCGTCAAAGAGAGTTACCCTTTTGATAATTAATTTTGTTGCCCTTTCGAAATTTTCGAAAATTTTTCTTACCCTTTTGACCCCGAACTCTTATTTATTATCTAGGTCAAGTTTCTTTTATAATTAATACAAATTGTTGAATTCTTTTGACATAACAAAAACTTCTATTAGTAGCAAACAGTTAGGTAAAACATTACAATTTTTCAATCAAGGGGAGGGTCAAAGCTTATATCATTCAAGAGGGTTTGATTGAATACACTTCGTTGGAGAATTACGTTGAGCAAATAATCGCGTAAAATTGCTTCATATTGCAAGTTTGAATCTCAAATGTTACCTTCTTATTTATTTTTTTAGAATTTCTGACTCCAGTCATATATAAAAGAATCATCTAATGAACAAAATTTTAACTCCGAAATTCAAATTTGACAAAGGTAGAATAATCATTTGTAAACAAATTAACTTATAATAAAGCTTCGCAACACAACTCCTTTCTCAACCCACAACAAAATGTGGAATCTAGATATTTTCCTTGCAGAATGTATTAAATTCATTACGTACTACACCATCAAGTGACTTGTCTGAATATCGAGTCTTTCTCAAAATTAATTTATATACTTAAATTAATTCAAGAATAAGATCTGACAAAGATAAAATAATCACTTATCTCTTCTTTAGAAGAAAGCTTTACAAAACAACTCTTTAATCTCCTCATCCCACAACATAATGTGGAATCTAGATATATACTTGATGAAATCGCCCTTTCTGACAAACAAGGCAAGGCGTATTAAATCCACTATGTACCACACAATTTCACCTAAATATCGAGTCTTTTTCAAAATTAATTAAAAAGAAGGATTATATAACTTAACCTTATATCATATTATTTTTTAAAAATAAAAATAAATAAAAATGCCAAGGATAGAGTTGTCTCTTTTGTCATTCAGAAGCAGTAGTAGTTGTAGTTGTAGTAGAATCTAAAAGTGAATTGAGCAAGAAATAAAGCTGTAAGCAAAGAGGAGTAGACATACAGACATAATAGTCAGAAATTTCTTCAGAAAAAATGCACTGTTGATTAGCTATGCATTGCATTTGCCACAGCCCTCACTCTCTCAGTCTATCTTATAGTATTCCTTTCGTATCGATTGATGTGATGTATTTTGACTGAACATCGAGATTTCAATAAACAAAAGAACTTTTATAGTAACTTGTAATGTATAACACATATTTCATTAGTATTAATTTATGTAATGCACTTTCAGATTTTTAAGAGTTGAATAATTTTTTCTTTGATCGAATCTCACTACAAAAAAGAGTGTAAATTACATGGGGATTTTCTTGGGATTAGTATGAAAATCCGCAGGAAACTTATTTTCTTGCAAATTTTTATATTAATCCCCAGGAAAATCCTCATTGTAATTCACAGTTTTATTGTAGTGTCTATTTTTCATGTCTTGTAAATATTTTAATCTCCCTTTTCATTTTGTACTTTGGAGCCCGAACGATGGAAGAATCAGAGGAAGCCGAGTCATTTGACCTCGCTCTACCAGAAAAAAAGTTATATATACGTTTTATTGTAACATTTGTTGATACGCCTAACTATCAACTCTTCTTGAAATTAGGTTATCGGAACGAGTAGTCTTTCCATTCGAGTCATCTCCAGGTTGTCGTCGTGCCGAAGACTTTGAACTGTTAATTAGTGACTTGCAATGATTTTTACGTAGTTTCTAAATATCGTGTCTATTTTATTTATTTATTTATAAAAAAAATCACAGATTTTATGTCAGAATTCACAATTAAAAATAAGAAATCCAAAATATGATACACAAATTGAGACAAAAAAGGTACTCTAATAGATATTTGTGTAATTATAAATTATCTGATTAATTGTAAAACAAAAATTTTTATTTCTAAATATAGAAAATCATTATTTTTAGGACAAACTAAAAGTAAAGTGCATCACATCATTTTTTTTGTTTTGTTTTCCACCTAATGTCAATCATATAGGCTAGACCTCGACTAATCTGAATTCGCACCGTATAATCAGATTAACTCATTTTTTTTCTTTCTTTGTTTGTGAGTGTGTCTAAAAGAGTACTGATAGTGAGTCTTTTTCTAAGGTGTACTGAATAGAGAGTCAGTGAGGTTTCTACTAACACTTTGATAGAGAACTTTTGTCAGTATGGTAAAACAATGGACCACTGGAAGTTGCTGTTTTTGGGGTTTCACCCAAAGTATTACCTTCTTTCTCTTTCAGTATGGTAAAACAACAAACACATACATACACTATTTTTATTTTTAGTCTTCTACCTCTTGAGTACTCTCACTTTTCTCTACCACTGACGGAATCAAAAATTTTAATATTGATATATACATCACAAGTTACATTCAACAGAACTCAATAGTTTTCACATAGTTAAATTCTGAAAATATTAACGTAATATGTACTATAAAATATCAATTACAAACGGATATGATCTAATCATTGTCCTGTCCTGAAATTCAGAATTTTTAAAATCTTGAATAGTGAACATGTGAACTAAAATAATGTTTGAACGCCTTTGGCACTACGTTGGAAGTTTCACTTATATATCGATCTTTTTTAGGAGTCCGATCATAAAACAGACACTTTTTGAGCACCACATATCAAAAGGGACACTTCGCCCACAAATGAGCGAACTGTCCACCCTTGTCGTTAACTCCATCTATTCCACCCCAAATTACATAACAAATATTTTAAGGTACTTCGCTCACAGATGAGTGAACTACATTTCTTTTTATTACATTTTGTTAACTTTTCACGTGAAGGATATCTCATTCATCTTTTATCTTCTACAACTAATATTATATTTTGGTCTTTAAAAATTGATAGTCATGACTCAACATTCCAAAAAGTTTGTATATTCAATTGAACCGAATATAAGTAAATACGAAGAACATTGTAAAATGAATTTGAAGAGTATGTGAATTCATCTTCAATGTGAAGCTAAATTGATAGCATGGTCTTTTTTTTCCTTCATATGTCGTTCGATATTTATATTGAAATTCGATCAAATTTAAATTCATGTATTACAGGACTCATGTCTGGAAAACAACGCTCGCAACAGACTCGAGTTCAAGACCTCCAATTAATTATAAAAAAAGATCTCAATTGATGGTCTTGCTTACTTTTGTAACAGTTATACCATCCCATCATGACATTTTTAGCTTTGATTTTTGAAACTCATTTTAGTGATTTTGATCACTCATTCTTTACTTTTGGCAGCAATCTTTATATATATTTCATTCATTTTTGCATGCATGCACCCACACAAAGCTTTAATTTCTTGCCTTTTTCTTTCCCCATGTTTGATCATCAATCCCATCATCATGACATTTTTTTCCCATCTGTTCCCATCACATGCTTCTATATATAAAGTGAAAAGGCTATTGGAAACTGTTCCTTTGTATTTCTACTGAAAGGGTAGAAATTAGCGACAGATAAATTTTATAGCTAAACAGAAAAGTTGTTGCTAATCTCCTTGGTGTTGCACAACAACATACCCAGAGTAATTCCACAAGTGGTATCTGAAGAGGATACGAGTGTAAGTAGACTAACCCCCTACCTCGTGGAGGTAGAGGTTGTTTCCGAAAGACTCGGCTCAAGTACAACATATCAAAGTATATCATTGGTATTGTAAAAGACAATATCTCCTAAAGATTACATATATTGAATCTTACCTAATATGGAGCAACAATGAAAAGAATTATGATATGAAGTTATGAACATGACTAATAGAATCATAATAATTAACTTAATAGTAAACTATAATTAATATATTGTCAAAATTTCTGCACCAGTTTTTGTAATCAAAATAGTATGTTCAAACTGAGCAGCAGGACTACCATCAGCAGTCAGAGTTGTCCAGTTATCTTCCCATGTTACACATTCTGTGCTTCCCAATGTGAGAATTGGTTCTGTAATAAATACAAACAAAGTGATGCAAATTTATAGTACTAACTTTGCTTAAACAGAAAATTGAAAAAGGACTACTGATAAAAAGGTATAGAAAGTTAGTCTAGAAAGGAAGTATTGTAACCAATCAAGTTCAGCTTTCACAAATGATTTGTCTATTTTACCTGATTAAAACTTGAAAGTTAATGTATGGACGATTCGAAGGAACCGGAAAAATAGATATGAAAAAACGTTAGGTGATTTAGTCATGTCAGCCTAAGTCTTGGTGGACAAAGTTATCAGTAGGTCCGTATGATGAGGGCAACCCTATAGAATAGTCAAGGTGTGCAGAAGCTAATGAGAAGGGGATCATTAGCACGTTATTAAGTACGAATCGGTGAAAATGACAGAATCCACTTGACAAAAAATTGAGGCAAATCTAGCTCACGGACTAGCTAGATTGCATCTTGTAAATTATAGTACTCACTTGCTGAAACTGAAAAGATAAAAAGACTACTGATAAAGGGTATAGGAAGTCTAGAAAGGAAGTATTGTAACCAATCAAGTTCAGCTTTCATAACTGATTTGTCTATTTTACCCGAATAAAACTTACAAGTAGTCTTATGAACATTTTGCAGAAGTTGGAAAAATGGATGTACAAAACGACAGGTGATTTCTTCCTAGCTGCCTAAGCCTTGGTGGTCAGAGTTATCAAGTATTTGTACTAATGAAGGAAAGCATGTACTTTATACAATAGTCGAGGTGTGCAGAAGCTAGCTCGGACACCCCATATACAAAACGACATGCGATTTCTTCCTATCTGCCTAAGCCTTGGTGGTCAGAATTATCAAGTATTTGTACTAATGGAGGAAAGCATGTACTTTATAGAATAGTCGAGGTGTGCAGAAGCTAGCTTGGACACCCCATTATCCAAAGAGATTTTTTTTTTGATAACCGAGAAATCCGTCTGTGACCCACCCTTGGACCAATCACAACCTTTTAAACTCTGTGGATAATGGGCCCGCCCCTCTACCCTTCTCCACTTAAATACCGGGCTTCGCTTTGCATGGTGTGGGACTTGAACCTGCGACCTAAGCCACAAATCCTCCACCTTTTGCCACTCGAGCTAGGCCTTGGGGGCATTATCCAAAGAGAATAGGAAAAATAGATTTTGGTGATTTCTTCCTATCTGTCTAAGCGTTGGTGCGCAGAGTTATCAACTACTTGTACTGATGGGGGCAGACAGGTACCTGATAGAATAATCGAGGTGTGCAGAAGCTAGCTCAGACACCCCCGTTATCCAAAGAGAATTGGGGATATAGATTTAGGTACCCGATACTGATGGGGGCAGACAAGTACCCGGTAAAATAGTCGAGTTGTGCATAATCTGGCCCCGCTCCCCGTTATCCAAAGAAAACAGGAAAACTAGACTGAATGAGAAATAGCGTGTACATAAAGGAAGTTGCACTCAAATTCTCTTTTGGATATTTTTGAGTCACTCTCAAGTCTCAAGGACCACCAGTATGGTGTATTAGCACCCCAAAGCAAATGTTGAAGAACTATTACTACAGTGTAGCAAGATCAATTTTTCCCTATATTCAGCTTCGAAGAATTATATCTCTACGTTAAGGCCGTTGACATCTATATATCTATGTTAAGGCCGTTGACAAAACTTCCTAAAACTGTCAAAAGTTAGTTAATAAATGTCGGCATCCCCACCCAAATTATAAGAGGTAGACAAATGTACTAAAATAACAA
Source organism: Solanum etuberosum (assembly GCA_029582245.1). Classification (NCBI taxonomy): domain Eukaryota; kingdom Viridiplantae; phylum Streptophyta; class Magnoliopsida; order Solanales; family Solanaceae; genus Solanum; species Solanum etuberosum. Next base: position 49,750 of record JAJONR010003506.1, on the reverse strand, counting down.
ACATATAACTAATCAATAAAAACTATGCATAAATTAGTGAGTTTTCTCCCAGATAGAAGTGGTTTTTGATCACTCTCTTAAAGTCAAATGTATGATATAAACATTATTCTAATGCACCTACCGATGGTAAATGTTTGCCCTTCAACCATGGAGCCAGACTTGTCATTCCCTGCCGAAAAGGATTACATTAGGAAAACCAGTACCTATAAACAGCTTGAATATCTAATATCACATTCAGCAGTCGGATAAAAAATGATCAATTCTAGCTACCTAGAGAACTCGAGACCTAAAGTTTACTATGTACTATAAAGTTTAACATTAAATTCTTCTCAATTGGCAATAAGCATAAGACCAAAGATTGTCCATGCTCTAATCAAGATAACATTGTGAAAAGGAACAAATTCAGAATCAGACTTGAACGAGGCTTGATAAGCATAGAACAATCCAAATTGATCATATATATCTGAAAGGATCATCAGCCTTGACGGACAGTAATTATCAAATACTATGAATTAATTCTATTTTTACGATTTGTGTTTATCTCAAGAGTCAAGGGGACTATTATTAAACAAGAATGAAACGCTAAAGATGAACAAGGGGACCTGGAAGAACTTAAGAACTCATGAGCCATGAGAACGTAAAACAATCCATCTATTAGAGTCTCTAGCGTCCAATGGGTCATGATCACTATGACCCAATAAATACAGCTAGTGATCTAAGTTTATCAGTCAAGGAATTACTTAGAGATAGCAACTTCAAAAATCATGGCATCCATTCTTTGAAAAACGGGACTAAAGTGGTGATGAAACGATCTTTTCACTGTGAAGGTGACATTCAATTTAAAGGCCAAATGTCATGATGCTAAGAGAGGTAAGTGACTACTCCCTTTGAAGTCTATGCATTTTATATTAGTTGTAAATAAGAAATGAAAAGAGGAGATTCAGTTAACCATAAAATATCGTATTAGCAATTAAGAAGTTCGTGGAAATAGAATAAGGCAACTAGTGGCTTCTGCATGTTAATATGCATGTTTCTTTAAGTAAATAACCAACCTTTGAACATGTTCTGATATCATTTCATATAAACTATAATCTACCTTGTTATTTTTTATATTGTTAACACACGATGGTGAAGCTGTTTCCGTGTGACCTATAGGTCACGAGTTCGAGCCGTGGAAGCAACCACTAATGCTTGCTTGCATTGGGGTAGGCTGTCTACATCAGAATCCTAGGGTGCAGCCCTTCCCCTGAGCCTGCGCAAATGTGGGATGCTTTGTGCACAGGGACGCCCTGTTTTTTCAATTTAAACGTAAGACAGTGATATCTTTGGATCAGGATAAACAGGGATCACGCAAGGACACCTTAATTTGTGCCAGAAAACTGACAAATCTTTTCTAAAATTGAATCAGACGAGATTTCGTCCAACTTTCTTAATCTAGTTACAGCTTGATGTTGACTGTTGAGAGCTAATCCAGATTTTGCTAAGCTCTAGTAAAGAAATTCCAATTATCCGCAGAACTACCAACTCAACTGATATGCAATGAATGGCCATGTCATTCATTAGTGTTCTCTATAAGATATTTACGCGTATACATACACAACCTGTTCTTTAGAGAAAAGTAAGGACAGGACAGACACAACCAACTCCTCCAAAAGTAAACCTATCTAGTATTAGTTTTGTGTTGGATTAACAACTCTTCCACAACTTTCAGAGATTTTACAGGATGAACACAAATGCAGTAGTAAATGTCAAAGTCGATCAAAATGAGAGTGACTTACGGTGATGAAATATGAGTGGTTCAGAGTGAAATACTGTCCCAATACCATGTCCAACAAAACGATCAACAACACCATAACCAAATTTTTCAGCATGTTCACTGAAACCAAAGTCCAAAAAGTTCAATGTCCAAGAAAGAGTGTCAACAAAAAATAAGGTACATACACTAGAAATGACATTAATTGTTTGCCAACAATATTTAAGAAAATCACAGTAAATTATTCAAAGTTTCATCAGAAGAAGCGAATTTCACTACCGACATTTTTTAGTGGTAACTAAAAGTTTTTGTATCTGTTAAACAGAAACAGTTTGACACGTATAGGAACTTCAAAATAGATAAGACTGTTGAAGCTTCAAAATATCCATATCACCAAATAATAATCACGAATTCACGATAATATCATATTCAGAAAATTACCTGATCCTCTTTCCTATCTTCCTATAAAGAGCACCATCTCTGCAAACAGCAATTCCATAGTGCAAGCACTCCTCAGTCACCTGCCACAGTAAAATAATACAGACATAATCAATATAACGAGCATCGAATGATGAAAGAGACATTAATTCTATTGTTAATACTGATTGGTATCTTAAATCTTAACAAGTATTAGCATAGCAGAGTTCAATTTCAAATAGCAGTGATCTGATTAACTTTTCAGAAGCAAAACTTTGTTAAACTAATAACCATAAAGTTTCAGCATTCCTTTCATAATTGAAGAAATCTATACCTTTACAAGCCGCTTGATGGATTCACTCACGTCACCACAGAAAAAGGTCTTTGACGTATCTCCATGATAACCCTGAAAAAGGAACAAAGCAAGGATCCTTACAACTTATAAGGGTCATCCAGAATCCAACAGAACAACTTTCAAGAGAAGACATATGTCCTTCTAAATACATAGGGTAAAGATTGGCTAGCAGTAAAAAAGATAGCATATGTAGTCTATTACAATACAGAAGGGGTGACGACGACTTACATTCAGGTAAACGGTCACGTCAATGTTTATTATGTCTCCATCCTGCACATTATATTAATGTTTGTCCTGAATACACATAGAAAACGTTTAAGCAAGAGAATAATATGAAAAGATAATGACCTGCAGCTGCCGTGAGTCAGGTATTCCATGACACATACACTCATTGACAGATGTGCACACGCTCTTTGGAAAACCCCCATAGCCTAAGGGAGATGGATAAGCGCCAGCATCGATTATCATTTGGTGCACAGCTTTGTCAATTTCATTTGTCGTTACTGAAGACTAATAGATATTCAAGAAAAAACATGTAATTGCATGTTATAAGGGTTTCAAAGGAATTAATAAACTCGACGAAAAATAAGGTATCATTTTTTTGAATAAAGATCTATCATTTGTAGCATATCTTCATTTTGCTCCAATACATACCGGTATTGAAGAAAACACTTTATGAGAACCGATGGACTACATATTTCAATTGAATATCAAAAAGCATCTAAATACAAGGATTCTACTCCTGCTGAACCAACTCTTTTTTTGTTTCTATTGCTAAACTGCTGCTTGTCTGGAGATTTACTTCCAAGTGCTTAAAGAAAGTTACATGGACATAGAATAGTTCTACATTAAGTACAACCCAGAGGCACTTGTACTTAGCTAAAAGGATGTTGTGAGTTTCCTAAAATAGAACCTGTGCCAAGCTCATTCATTACCAGCTGCTTCAGTTAGATAAGAGAGTTGAATCTGTCCATTATGTGCTACATACAAGTCAAGTTCCCATTGTAATTTCAAGAGTTATCTAAGGAATAGAAACCAGTTTAGCTGTATTAAACCGAACTTTCCAAAACTAGAAATTGCAATCTCCCTGCTTTTCTCTTGTGATCATTTTGAAAAAAAAAAACTTTTATCCAGAGCACAGCATCTGAAATGTCCTTCTGGCCATTAACTACTTGAATTAAGCGTGATTCGCAAGGAAACTTAGCCTTTCTCTCCATATAGGTCAGCTACACAAAATTACCATAACAACAACATGTTTAGTGTAATCCCACAAGTGGGGTCCGGGGATGGTGATGTGTATGTAGCCTTAACCCTACCATGTGAAGGTAGAGAGGTTGTTTCCGATAGACCCTCGGCTCAAGTGAATGGGAAAAAGTAATGACGTGATAACAAAAAAAAAATTGAGTTGAAACATCCAAAGTGCATTTTGGGTGAATTCTCCTATCACACAGCTGAACACGTGCTAGACAAGTATAGTTCAAAACAACCTCTTTAACAATCAAATAAGATGGATATCAAATAGTCTCACCCTAACCAAAGTCCCTGCATAGTCAACAACCCGTGCAGCCAACTCACATGCAGCCCTCATGCGAGCTATGCCTTCAGCATCGTGGATCTGATGTTCACTTGAAATTTCTGGTAACTCTCTTGAACCTACATATGGAGGCTTTGGTATGTCCTCAGGCACAGGAAGCCGTTGTGATACTCTTCCACGCCTTAAAGGTGGCCTTCTTGTTGCGGTGGTAGAACCACGAAGCTCACGTTCCCTATACATCACTAAATCATGTCGTTAATTTCATCTCTTTCTCCTTTACTCATGAGACACCAGTAAAAACTGAAACTCCTTTGGGAAACAAGAAGACAGAAAAAAGAAAAACAGAACGGAGATTTGTATCTTTGAATAAAACATGACTTTGAGACAGTAGTCAATTAAGTAATCCTTATCAAATCAGAAGAATATATACTTAATAGATTTTCATGAATTCTAACAGTAAAAAGTGTACACAAGAAAAAGACTAATCCTTTATACCTTCTAAAGCAAAAATATTCTATATATTTTGATAACAAAATCATTTTTGAGTGCTCCATCTTCTCATTCACAATCAATGCATTTTCTGTCCCACAAGATTAAATAGGCTGAGCCAGGATTTTTATAGTTTAAGGGTTCTGGACTATAATTCTTTTTTGGCTTACTGGTTCTGAATAAATTATTTGTACATATTAAATGATTCTTTTTATCACAAATACAAGGTTTGAGCCAAAGCTACATGGTTCTGACGAGACCGTAGCTAGCAGTGTATCTCCGCCCGGACTTCAATATGGTAACAAATGGAAATTCTACTGATAATATAATCAAACTTCTCTATAACAGCGTCGTTTGTCCGGATACTTTTTGGTTGCTATAGAACATATAGTAATATATATGAAAAATTGGTACCAGAGAAAACTTGGTTGCTACAGTGAAATGTTATTACAATAAAGAGGTCTGATTGTAAAGGAATAATATGCTACATTCAGCAGCAAACGTCTTAAAGGTTGATAACGAACTTTAATCACTTTTTGAAGAAGATCTCAATTCTTTAGCAAAAGAAACAAAGCAACACACTGAAACCCAAATAAACACAGACATACCTTCTAATCCTCAAGGCCTCCTCCAAACCCGATAATCGTTTTGCATAAATTACAAGCTTCTTAGTAAAGTTTGCATTTTTACCTACAAATGAACCAAACTCAATAAAGAAATTCAATCCAAAATCCACCCAAAATAATCAAACAAATAATTCTTTTAAGCATCAAAATTCCATAATCTGAATATCCAAAGTTACCAAGCTTCTTAGTAAAGCATAAATTACAAGCTTCTTAATAAAGTTTGCATTTTTACCCACAAATGAACTAAACTCAATAAAGAAATTCAAACCAAAATACACCCAATACAAACAAATAAGTTTTTCTTTAGCATCAAAGTTCCAACAACAAGTACATGCCCAATAAAATTCCACAAGTAAGGTCTAGGGAGGATAAAGTATATGCAGGCTTTTGCTTTACCCCTACCTCGTGGAGATAGAGAGGCTGTTTCTAGAGGACCTTCAGCTCGAGTACAACAAATCAAAGTAGTTATGAAAAGAAAAAACGACATCCAATAAAACATAACAACCAATAAGAAACATTAACAACAACAAACAAGTACGATAACCGAAACACAATAAACAACACACAATGATACCAAGCTGCTTACTAAGCATAAATTACAACCTTCTTAATAAAGTTGGCATTTTTACCTAAAAATAAACCAAACTCAATTAAATAATTCAGACCATAATCCACCCAATACAAACAAAAAAGTTTTTTTTTAGCTTCAAAGTTGCATAATCTGAACACCCAAGTTACCAAGAATGAATTTTTTTTAGATAAATTAATAACAAATTAAAAATCTTGAAATGAAAAATCAAGAATTGCATAAGGGGCTGTTCTAAATTAAAAAAAAATAGAATCTTGTACTTACTACTAGGGAGATGAAAAGGGTAATTTCCTGTAAGTTGAGAAGATGAAGATATAGATTTTGTTTCACCATTAATGGAAGAAGAAATGTGTAGTATAGAAGATGTTGCATGTGACATTTTTTTTTACTGTTACACACACAGAGGCACAACACAACTGTGTTTTTTTGCTTGGAGGGGATAATGTTGATTTTTTTGGATTAATGGGCCGGGTACTACTTGAATTCCATTGGGTTGGGCCTTCTACTATGGAAAATGGATCCGAGTTCATTTCATCGCATGGCTTATTAGTACTCTCCTACTGTCTTATTCTTTGATTTTATTATTAAATGTTGGTTTCTCTGTTTCCATTATTGTACTATTTGTTGTTGCTATTTTGATGTGTTTTAGTTGAGTCGAAAGGTAAGGCTGCGTACACACGACTTTCCTCAAATTCCACTTGTGAGATTACATTGGGTATGTTGTTCTTGTTGTTGTTGTTGGCGGCGGTCCATTTGTACAGTGTCATGTAAGATGAGTCGATGTTTCAAAAAATTGCATTCATGAAGAGGTCCAATAGGTGGAAGAAAGAGCGAATTTGATACAATAGGTGGCAGGAGGGATCCGTTAAAATTGTCATTGTTATCAGTTTGAATAAGTGAATCTTGAATATGAAAATTGAGTTTAAGATCAAAGTAAATACCGGAAAAGGAATTAAGATCGATAATTCAAACTTCAAATGTATGTTTTAAATTTGGCTTTCCATAAGAAAAATTGTCGGAAATTTGCTGTCAAACTTCATACACAAAATTTCTCAACCTCGATAGCATATGCCCTAAATTAGTTCCAACTTGGTTAAAGTTACAAAGTCTTATAAATTATGGGTATATGACTTTAAATGATGATGCTAAAATTTGTTATATTTGCACTTTGCCCTATCGACCCTATTCTCATATGAGATCTTAACATTTTTAGTCAGGGATAAAAAATAAGATCATTCACCTATTCGTGCTCATTTCAAATAAATTACCTAACTACACAATCTTTCTTTTCATATTTTCTAAAATTCCCTACTATTTCAAAATATTTCAAAAATCCCTTTTTTTCCCTCTTTTTCTCTCCTTTTCCGGATACATTATTCATATCCCTTTCAATCCAACGATTTTGTTCCTATTTTCACGCCTAAAATCACTCCCATATATCAGCAGTTACATCAATCACTTGTTTTTTTAAATTTCAAATCTATTCTCTCTCAAGTTCATCAATTTCAAGTTCCTAAAGAGGTAGAACTATTTCTTCATCATTTTTTTTATTCCCAGTTCTTTAGATATCGTTTTTTTATATAAAAAAAGTAACGTTTTCATTTACAATTTTCTGATACATGTGAATTCTGGTACCTTGTGTATTTGATTTTGATGATGAAAACTTTCATGAAAATAGATCTAATCAACTCATTATGATTCCGACGATGATGATTGGGCTGAAAATAGATCCAAAAGGTTGTAGGATCCATTAACAATGGCGAATCATAATATTTAGAAGACGGATGAAACTTCATCTTTTAAAGCGAATGTGGAAGAACCCCCAAAAATGATAGAAAAGTTGCATCTGTTATGTGGTGTATTATCTTTGAAGAAAATGATCGAGGATTAACAATCTTAGGAGGTTGGTTTCTGGATAAATGGCTACTTCGTGCTTCCTCTACATATTAACTTCGTTAGTGAGTGCATAATTGACAAACATGAAAAGATAGAAAAGAACCTGCTTGAGTTCTAGTCGAGGCAAATTGGACATGGCAAAGAACTTGGTGGCATCTCCACCAGTAAGACGTCCATCTCCATCTATACCAAATTAACAACCCCATAATTCAAAAATCTTTTCTTTTTGCTCTTATTTGAACAACTAAAAAATTACCAGATTCAGCAAAATTGAACCATTGTTGATAGATCTTCTCGTGTTTCTTTGAACATCGGTTAATGGGCTTGATAGATCGCCGGATGTAGCATCAATGTATCTCTCCCGCCATCTTGTTTGTTGTATCAATGGCAGATTTGAGATTCAATTCAACTGTAATGGCTGATTTGAGATTCACAAAAGAAATCGTTTGCCCAACAATTATTTCATCACTATTATATCGTTCATAACTCAGATCGCTCACCCAAATTCCTGAATATCTCAACAAAAAATGATATTCATCATGTATTTTGGATCTGTTATGATTTGGGATGGATAGAGGAGAAGAATATTTGAATTTTGTATTCTCTGAATCTGTTACGGATTGGAATAGATTGATATCAATCTATTTTGCGTGATTCGTGGGATTGATAATTAATTTTACATTTAGTTCTTTTTTAAGCGCAACAGTTAAGTTATTTAATGTATCAGAATTTATGTATCCGAATGCTACAAGTTTTAAGGGATTTTTGTAAAATAGAAAAAAATAGGGATAAAATATAATTTAGATTTTACACTATGTGATTTATATAAGTTATACCAATATATAATCAGTGAATAATATACGTATTATACCCTTGGCCCAACGATCACAAAAATACAACTTATGAGTAATCAACATCATTGTATTGGGAGTAGGTTTGTTTCATTGAACCTTTTAGCACAAGTAGTTCAATGGGCCATCTTTGGGCCCAACCTAATATGATCATGTTTTTTCAGCCCATATAATTGAACATTTGTATTATCCATCTAAATTTAAGATATTATCATGAATTTTCATCCGTAAAATTTAAAATATTGTAATAATAATTATTTTAAAGACATAATTGAAACGTCGCTAGTTAAATGTTAATTTTTTTAGCGGTCTTAATAACCATTCAAACGACTAATAAGATTGTGAATGGTATATACTCATTCATTCTTTATTATAAGTCTCCATTTGATAGTCTTGGATATAAAGTCATCATTGTCATTCAATGTAGGATTTTCTGACATAAATTCAAATTACCGTAGAAATAGAACACGGAAAAAAAAAAAAATCTTGAAGATGCTAGAAGTATATGCTACTGACATATTATCCATCTTCCCTTATCTTTCTAAAGTTAATGTACTAACAAAAAAGAAAATAATGTTTGGAAAAATAATAAAAACATGGAATGGACAGACATGCCGTACAACATATCTAGTTGTTTGTTAAACATGGTGCATTCCTTGTCTCAGATAAGGTTGTTTCTTGCACTTTCATGTACATACATCTACTAGAAAACTCTTCTCAAAAAAAAAAAAAAAAAATCTTGGCAAAAAATAAAATTAATAAGATCATGTTTAGAGATGTAGTAATTAAATGGATGGTTTGAACTGAATTTGAACAAGTCAAAACAAATTGAATCGATAATGAGTTATTTTGTAATACTATTGAAAAGTTAGTTAGGTTGAAATGAGTTGGGTCGATATAAGCTAAGCAATGCATCATAGTCCAGACAGTACTAGCAGAAGCACCGTCACTTGTATTGATGCATATTAAGTTATAACATATTACTCCCTCCGTCCACTTTTATTTGTCATGTTGCGCTTTTCGAAAGTCACTTTGACTAATTTTTAAAGTTAAATTAGATTACATTAATTTGATATTTTAAACAAAAAAATTAGATATTCAAAAACTATACGAAAAGTACTATACATTGTAATTTTTTGCATGTCAATATGATGAAAAAATATATGATAAAATATTAGTCAAAGTTTTAATAGTTTGACTCTAAAAATGGAAAGTATGACAATTAATAGTGAACAGATGAAGTATCTTTATTATCCAAAAGTGATTTTTCGAAAAATGCATCATAGTCTAATCCATTAAATTCTTATTAAATTATATAAGTGAAACTCCAAATACTAGTCATATAAACTTAATACACATTAATACTAATCATACTCATTTTATATAAGTGAAACTCCAAAAAAAAATGACAATGACTAAAATAGACTATTTATAAATTTAATACTAATTATACTCATTTTAAATTCTATCAACTCTAAATCTTGGATTCGTCTACTTCAAACTCTTCCTCAAGAAAAGAATTGTATATCCTCTTTTAGTAGCTTACTAACTTGACATCTTGAGAAGAAAAAAATAGTAAAATTCATGCATTTATTTAATATTTTATTTTAAATGTAATTAGAAGATCGTGAGTGAGTGAACATGTTATTTTCGAAAATAAAAAAATAACTATATGAAGTTTCCAAGCAAATACATGACTTTATAACATAAATTGACTTCCTCTAATTAAGATGCCATTTCAAGAATCTTATTTAGACAAAAACACATGTGATGATATAATCTTTTGACATTTTCAGTTTTTTCAAACTAATTCAGAATCTTTCATCTTCAATTAAACCAAATATTAAAATTAAACAAAAGTATCCAGTTGTATTTGTTAGCTTTTCTAGTTATAGAAAGAGATTTGATTCTAGTCATGTATCCTTTTGGAGTCTCTATTATATGCATGCTTTGATAATATTTAAAGGGATTAAATATGAAACAAGAATTAACTATCAAATTCATCGTTAATCTATCACTAATTAAATAGCAATAACATATTAAGTACTGTAATTTCACATGTGAGACCTCGAAAAGATAGAGCATACATATATATGTTACTCCAATCTTGTGGAGGTAGAGAGAATATTTCACATGTGAGACTTCGGAAAGATAGAGCGTACACAGATGTTACTCCAATCTTGTGGAGGTAGAGGGAATATGAAAAATATATACTTAAAAAACAATCTTAACTTTGCATATACAACCGATGAACCCCTTGCTCGCACTTGGCTCCGCTCCTGAAGTTATTTATTGCTAATTTTTTTTTGCAATACGAGGGTTGATTGTAAAACGTCTCGCTATTGGTAGAAATAAGGTCTGAATACATGATGATATTAGATTTGATTATACGTATAATTGACAATCATATGAATTAACTAAACATTTTCCTGAAGAAAACTTTAATGATAAGAAACAAATACGATGAACCAGATTAATTTATAGATTGTTGATTTATTGAAGAAAATATTATTGTCTGGAAAATAGTTGACAAATATATTAGAAATTAAAGAGCTTTTGAGACAATAAAACAGATTTTAACAGACTTTCACCCACTACGAAATATTTGTCCACATTTTACTTTAGTTCTTCATAGATTCAGTGCATGAATCTGCACTTTATTTTATTTTTTTGGGAGAAACCATATACATGATTAATCATGCATATTAATTATTTTAATTATTCTTGATAAATAATAAATAATATAAGTCATTTTAATATTGTGCAAGTTGTTGAAGAATATATATACCATATGGTCAAGACTCACGAGCATGAAATATGACATAATTAACGTTCTATTAATTTCAAAAAAATTGTACGGATGGAAAAATAAATAATGTACGGATGAAAAAATGAACCTAAAATATATAAGGGATAAATAATTACGATGTACGGTTCAATGTATTTGGATGATCTAGTTTACTAAGTAATTAACAAATGTATAAATTATGTATATTTAAGTGTAGAATCTTATTTTAGCGTCCTTTGGTGATATTCGGCAAAACATTTAAAAGTTTGTATGGTCCTTCTGTGAATATTTTTAGAATTATATTACAGTTAAATATGAGTAATTAAATGATAAAAAACAATTGGTAATCATGGTAAATCTATGAATATTCACGAACAATGAAACCAAAAATGCATGTTTCAATTAATCGAAAATCAAATATGCTTAGAAAAATATCACAAGAAGTACGATCGGAATTTTTCTAAATTACCCTTTTTCTCTGCTTAAACGTCTTTACTTAATCAAAATACTCTATTAATTGAAACAAGTTTTATTTTATTTTTAAAGTCAAATATTTCTAAGATAAATTCAGTTTGTCAAAACGACTAATATTTGAGATCGCAAATAATTTGTGCTACGTCCTACCACCTTATAATATTTTTGGTCCCCTTCAACCACGATGAAATCAGATGATTAATTAATATTATAGAGATTATATGCATAAACCTATTTAAATCAAGAACTTAATCTACATTAAAATTCCCTTAATAAACATCTTAATTATTCCTCATCAAGTTGAAAAATCCAACACCAATTAACACATAGGCTGGACCAGTTCAACTTTTTAATGCACTAATAGAAGAAAAAGGAACAACAATAACCAACAAAAAAGGCCAATAATTGGAAAAAAGTAATAGAAAAAAAAAGGTAGAGTTGATTGATCAATTGCTGCAAAAAGGTTCTCAAAAGGTGAATTCAAATAAAATTTGCCTTATCTGTATTGATAACTCTTATATTATCAAGGTACATATTTATACAATACGTATAAAAAAATCTTGTATCGATAATTAATAAATTATATAATATATAAGATGTCAGAATACTTTTAATGGTGTCAGACTTTGAAAAAATCATGCGCCAAAAAATGAAAATTACTATGCTAAGTGCATTTGTGAACTAACTTAGGCCTTAGCTCAACCATTTAATTTTATTAGAGTCAATTATTTGACGATCCGAATATGAAGATGGAGAAGTAATGACGGCATGTTGAAGTGCAGAGTGACACACGATGAATCTCGAAAATTAATCTATAAATTATGATAAACTGATAATGGGCCGGGTCTTGTAATAATATCTCATCTCCCTATCTAGAAGCTACAATTCCACTTTAATTTATCTTTCTATTTATGTTGATTTTTGTAGCCCACCATAGGAGAAAATTATTACCTCAAATAGATTCCTAAATCCAAAACATGATAATATATCATATTATAGCAGGTGAGTTGTAACTTACACAATTTGTATCTTTTTTATTTAAAAAATTGCTACATACATATGTATATATATAGATAGAATAGATATAGTTATAGTTGGTTGAAACTTGTGTATGAACATGTAATATTAAAACTGCTCAAATACCCCTTTTTGTCTATACACACAAATAGCCCACTAGGCAGCTCAAATATATATTATCAAAATAAGATTCTTATTATAAGTTTATTAATCAACATGTGTTTCTGTGTGTGTAAGAGAGAGAAAGCTAGAGAGAAGATCAGGTTCATGTATATGCAACATAGAGATATTTTTGAAAACAACAATATTCTGTAAAAAAAAAAATATACCACCAAATTTAACTTATATACACTGATATATAGCGAAAAAATATTTACCTAGTAAATGGTAATGATCTTCTTTAAAAATTAAAATAGAGTTTATAATGTTAGTAGGATTAGAGTTATATACTAATTTTTTTATACCATCAAGTTTATTTAATCGGTTATAACATGTTACTCTTCTATTTTTCATATTATCACTATATTTTAGACTTGCTACAAAGATCTACTATATATATCGTTGTGAATGAACTAAACTTGACGGTATAAAAACCCTATAAACTAACAGTCAAGGGCGGATTCAGTGTGTAATCTATTAATATTTGACTGTAAACTCAATTAGCTTGAGATCGTTATATGAATTCATAAACTTCAAATCATGGATCTGCTTGCTCCACATTTTTAGTGCACATAAGTAAACTAATTGGAAACTAGGAAAAACCAATAAGAAATAAACAAGAGAGCTCAATTTTGAAAAGAAGAGATTCACATTTCTTGTTGTTTTTTTTCATTTCATTTCCATCTTTGTTTTTCATATCACCTATGATAGCTCACTTTTGAGCCATTTCTTCTTCTCTAATACTAATATACAATTGAAAGTCTTTTTGCACCTTGCAACTTCTAAAGTAGAAAAGAAAAAAGAAAAAAACTTGAAAAGTACAAAACAAAAAAAAGATTACAAAAACAAAAAAGTGAAAAGTTACTACTACTACATCATGTTACAAAGCATCAATGATAACCCTTTGTTTCTTTCTACATGACTCAAATGTCAACAATTCCATCTCCATCCTCCTTTTGCCCCCACTCCAACTAGTCATATTATTATTATCAATAACAACAACATTACTTACATTCGCGGGTACCTGGCATATATTAACTCCGAATAATCTCACCATTTGTACCTGTGGAACTTGAACTTGATTCGTAACAACCACACTTGTGTTCCCCACATTTTTAGCCTTAAAATCAATATACAATTGCTTATCTCCACTTGTAGATCGTTGAAAACTCACAATATCGCCAGCCTTCAAGTTTTTTTCCTTAACGAAACGACTCCATCCTTTTGTTAAAACATAACTTTGACTACTATTCCAATACGAATATCTAAATCTCCATACTTTACCATTCAAATCTTCGAAATTCAACAAAACCCCTTTCGAATTATTTCCATTTTGTAACGGAAAATGCTTTTCAGCATGTTGTTTTGGTATCACAAGCCTATTAAGCTTTCCAACGTCACTTGGTGTAACAGCTTTTTCAAATAGCTGTTCACGCGCTTTGCAATTGACTTTATCATTCATAGTACCAAAAAATGAACTAATTATTAGTCCATCTTTTCTTTTAATCATACCATCTTTAGTAAATCCAAATAATCTCTTACTTTGTTCTAGCTCATCGAGGTACGTATGTTTACGTAGCATGTCAACAATCTCCGCCTTAGAATGCGAATTCAAGAAAGCGATTTCCATGTCATCGCTTTCTTGATTCTCAAGCAAGGGTTTGAAATTTGTTACAGCGTCGCGGCCCCTGAATCTCTGGGCCGCGACGTCGTAAGCCCTAGCGGCTTCATTTTCCTCGTTGAATGTGCCTAACCAAACCCTTTGATGCTTTTCATAGATTTGTGCGCCCCAACGACCATTTGGTTGTGGGACCACACCTTTGTACCTTGAAGATGGGAGTTTTCTTGATTCAGCTTCAACACCATTTTCAGCATCAATTATCACACTTGTTCCACTCCCCATCCGGCAAAGGCCGCTCTCCGGCGGCGGTTTTATCGTCGTCGATGATTTTATCATCGTTGACGACGATGCTGCCGGAGCAATGGAGAGAGAGTCACTAGTAGTACTCTCTTGATCTATGCTACTAATACTTCCTTCCATTTTTATTTTTTTTGTTGTTGTGTGTGTGTTGTTTTGTTTGATGAGAAAAGGAAAATTAGGAAGAAAAAAAAAGGTTCAAGAATTGGTTGTGTTAAGAGAGGGTATGAATTGGGTTGTTGATATGGAAAAGAGTTGAATATATATAGAGGAAAGTCCACCCCATTTTTTGTGTGCAATTAATAAAATAAAGATTATTTTCTCTATGTTATTAAAAAAATAATATAATATAATACTACATACTACTTTGAAGATATGGAGATGTGGGTATTATGGGTCAACACACAATGAGAGAAAGAAGATGGTAAGTAACTAGGAAGATTCATTGGTGGTGAAGTGGGGGAGGGCTTTTAGTATAGTATATGTCCAACTATGAGGCATGCTAGGTAGGGTGGAGTTGGGGTGGGTGGGGGGTTGAGTTTATTTTAAATTTCATAGGGTTTAAATCTTATATACACTAATCACATATAAAATATTCATATAATCAGATCACTTATCAATGATCATTAACTAAAGTAATATTAATATTATAAAGATATTTATACTGTCAATATATACATTTAGGTCATTTATCAAGTGATCGACGATATCTAATCTATCATATATCAGTTATATATTGTATCATAAAATTATTTATACTGCCAGTATATATAATAATATGTATGTGTATGTTGTGGGGGTGGGGGTGGGGGTGATATGAAATGTGTGTGTAATGTATGTATAGGTTGTGGGTTGTGTATGTGAGGTGGGGTAATAGATAAATGAACAAGTTGATGGGGTTCACATGAGTGTGGACCTTGTGTTATTTGGTAAGTTCATCCCCCCTGAAATTTGCTGCTACTCAGGACCATTATAAGCATGGCATTGAGCATCCTTTCTTTTTTTCCTATTTTTTTTCATGTTTATCTAGATTGCAATATTGGTCTATTAAAAGCTACAAAAAGTAGTAGGAGTACTAATAGATTTTCATTGATGTATCAATATCAAATAAGATATAAAAGAAAATTGATGAAAAAATAATTTTGCGTCTTTTTTAAGTATTCAGTATCTGAAACTCATCAATCCAATTAATTTAAATATATCAAGCTAAGTATCTGAAACTGTTTTACTTGCCCTCCTTTTTAGCACTATTATTATCATTATTAGTATTATTATTATTAATTGACACTTTTTTTTTAAAAAAAAAAAAAATTCTATTTTTCTAAGTTTGTACTTCCAATGGGATGGGGGTGTCATGGGCCAATTGTAGAAATAGGAAGAAGGGGATTGATGGACTTGAAGACAAAAATCCATCCAACCCCAAGAATTTTCCCATAATTTCTTACCTGGCATGAATTGATTGGTCCTTCCCATCTTCAATTTGTCTTTATTTGCTAGGTTCAATTTCAACCATCTTAGTATCTATAATCTCAAAAATAATTTTAAAAAATAATTTTAAAAAAATCTCAATCATTTCAATAATTTTTCTATCCAACATTGACAACTTCATTGTCCATCTCCCTAACCTCATCCTCAAGTGGGAGTTTTCCCCTTGTTTTGCAAAAATAGGGGGACCTTGTTTCTCTTGTTCTTTTTTCTCTTTTGTTTTTCTTGTTTTTTCACCTTTTTATCTTTTGATCTACTTGTAATATATAATATATTTTCTTTTAGACATGCAATGGGAATATAACAAGCTATTTGGAATTTTACTACTCTTCTATATACATGTGAATTCCTAATATTGTTTCAATTGAATCCACTTTCAGAAATTACATTCGACGATAATCTGTTAGAGATTTCAAATAAAAAGTTGATCTGAAACATTTATGATAAATTTACGACAAAATGTATGTCGAAAATGAACTAATTTTTAGTAGTGATATGCAACTTTACCGACTCGTCTTGTGAAGATCTATGAATTCCTATGTATGAAATAATCAATGATATTTATAAGTGAAATAGATGCAGATCATTGAATCTTAAATTTTACAGTAGTACTCAATATATTAAACTCGGATTTTTTTACAATCTAGCTAACATTTGATCATTGCAAATATGTTTAAAGGAAAAATGAACAAATAAAGAATATATAAGAAATCAAAGGAAAAGGACTCAAGTCTCTAATTTTAGTAATTTTTTGAAAAATGATTTTATTAATCAATATTCTATTATTATTATTATTATTATTATTATTATTATTATTATTTAGTAGTTATGATGAGGTCACATTTAAAATAATAATAAAAGTTTTTCCCGTGGGCTGCTAATAATCTTGGCTAAAATTTTCAATTCTTGTTGGTTAATGTGTTTGAAAAATAGAAGAATAAGCTTGGTGGAGATTATTATTATTTTATTATTTAAAAATAGTTTATTATGTACGGAAAAGAGTCCTTAGTGTCACTATATGGGCCTACAAATGGGCCCATTAATTTGATCTGAAAACAAACGCGTTAAAATGGTGGGTTTTAGGCCTTTCTATGTTGGCCCCATTTCCAGATTCCCTTTGTTTATCCTAAATTTGTACCTAACTTTATTTAGACTATAAATGGTTGTCTGATTATCGGAATGAGATAGAAAAGAATATTTTATCGAATTAGTTAAACTACATTCTACATATCAAGATTGATTAATTGATATTCATAATCAAATACAGAATAAAATAATTAAGTATTTTATTTCAAAATTGATATCGCTTATTCAGCTAACCAAGCGACCTCTTATATTAATGAATTTAACCTATATACTGGTACGAAGCCGTCGCCATTCGAGTTACGAGTTACTTACAATGACTCAAACCTTGTATTTGTAATCGAATAGAATTTAATTAATATGCATAATAATCTATTCAGAATCTCATAAGTAAACAAAATTATAATTCAACACCTACAAAGTAAAAATTCTAACTTACCTTTAATACATTGTCACTATTTTTTACGCAATCGTTATGATTTAACATGTATTAATATGTACTATATTTATTAGGTTGTCAATATAATATATATGTATTATAAAAAAAATATTTATAATAATTTTACAAGTAATCTAATTATATGAACATTTTTCTCACTATTAGCATGTTATAGCTCGAACAATAACCTAGTCAATTATTCATGTGAATAATAACGCTATTTTAAAATTATTTTTTCTAATTTGTCAATAGTCAAATTTTTGGATTTTCGATGTACATTGAGTTGATTTATTTATGAAATATAAAAAATGATTAATTAATTAATTGCATGTGAGTGATTTTGAAATACCGTATATGTACGTTTATAGTATGAGTTGTGAACTTGTGATACGGACAAGTTGTACTATTTTTTTCTTTTATTTTAAATTAAAAAATATGTATATTTTAATTACGAAATTGTCATTCCTTACAAGTGGGAACACATGAATAGATATGTTGGTTTTGTCACATGAGAGCATTATTATTGAACAAGCATTAGGTAATAGTACATTATTAGTACTTCTCGTCTTGTACGAGGGATAAATGATAATTAATTTTAAGATTAATTTTAGAATGAATTTATCTCATATTTAATTGGGATAAAATTATGTAATAACTTATTCAGAGATTAGTTATTTCGATAGCGTTAACTTTATTTCCAAATTGAGGGACGTGGGATAACAATCACATGATAATTAATTTCAAAATAATTTATAATATTTTTTTCTCTTGCTGCTAGACTTGTACTATTAGCTTGACCATTCTCCATTAAAGGAAAAAAACAAAACAAAAATAAATAAATGATATTGTTAGAAGATGAGATCATTCAATAGCTTCTTTGATGAGACATTGACTAAGTCTAAATAATTCTTAAATTAGCTTTGATTTGTAAATTTTATTATTTCCAATTTCTTCAACAATAATTTTGCATATTTACCTTATTATAAGCTTCTTCATAATTACCAAATTCATATATATTTGTTTGCTGCCTAACTTTTATACCCCATGTAACTCGAAGAGTGTGGGTGCCGACGTGAATTTTGACTTGATTTGTATGAAGTATCGGAAAAAGGTGATAAGATAGGATATAATCAGTTTTAGGTTGTCGAATACATAACTTTGGATAGTAGATTATGAAGGACGTGGTTTAGGCTATTATGTTAGTAGATAGTAGAGTGTAGTCTCGCTTATCTGTCCATACTAGTAGTCGCAATATTTGCTGTATAATTTCTTATTATTTCCTAGATTTATGTTATTTTTTATTGCTAGTTGGACTTCAATTATCGTATTTTTTTTTTTGTTGTAGTTACTGTTGAGAATTCTTTGTTGTAACTTCTTTATTTTCATTATTTCTTTTTTTAAAATTACTTTGAACTGTTTTTCTCAAGCTCAAGATCTATCAAAAACAATCCTCTTCATTAATCAGGTGAACGTAAGATCCGCATATACCTACCCTTCCTAGAGGACCTAGACCCTTCTCCCCACCCCACCCCTCTCTCTCACATACACAATATACATAATGATCATTGGGACAACACTACTAAAGCATGTATTGTTGCTATCTTATGAAAATCAACTTTCTACAAAATGGGATCATCTTTACATATAATAAAAGTTAGTGGTAGGGTCTAATTATTTGATGATAAATTAAAACTACATCACCATTTCATCTACACGTCACAATTTTTGATCCCACTAGAAGTTAAGTTAGTTGGTTTTAAGCACGTTAATTATCTCACTAAATTAAACATGATGATAATTGATCTCTATAATCACCTAATCCTTATCTGAGATCTTATATTAAAAACAATATTAGTAAATGCGTAATAATGCGTTTAATTTCTAATTATTTTTAAATAACAAGATAACACGTGAGGTTATAATAGTTTGGTGCACCTCTACTCATACTTTCTTGTTTAATTATTAAAGCCATCATTATCATCAATAGTAAAAAACACACACATTCTTTAATTACTTATGAATCATAATTATATCAGTATGATTGTGGTGGAATAATTGAGATCCTTCATTTTTAATTAGAGTATTTAAATTCAAATATTGAGAATGGAAAAAGTCACGTTGGAGTGTATAGAAATGGTCCGTTATAATGCACGAACTTAAATTAATTGTGTTTTAATGTAGATACCCGACACCGAATGATAAAGAAAAACAAAAAAAAAATCTATCGTAATTATCTCTTTTGATTTTCATTAATCCCCCTTTCCCTTCTTCTCAACTCCACGTAAGTGTACGATATTATTATAATTAATTAATTAGTTATCCAAAACCATGTTCCTTTTTTCTTTGGTTCAACAATATCTTCTTTTCATTGGCTTGTTTAGTCATTGTATTTATCCAAATTGATTAAACAATTTTGATAATTAATCACTTTTTAACTGCCTATAGGCTTTTTTTTTCTTCCTTTTTCAGTTGGAGATGACTTAAGATATAATATAAAAAGATATATGGAAAAAGCCAAATCTTGATCAAGCTACCGACTTTGTTATACATCTTTCATCTTATATCATGGGATTTATTAAAATAATAATTAAAAGTGTTACACTTTGATGACGAAATTGGAATCTTTGATTTGTATTTTTTTCTATTGTTTTCGGTATGATTTCTTCGGTATTGTATTTGCGTTACATATTTAATATTTTTATATGTTTTATTTGAGTGCTGAAGGTCGATCGTCTATAAAAAAATAATTTTTTACCTTTATTATCAAGATAGGGGGTAAAGTTACGTATGCATCACCCCTACAGACTCTATTTGTGAGATTATACTAGATAAATGTTATTGTTATTTTTTAGATTTATCTAATTATTTAGGGATTTTTATATGTTGATGATTAGTTATCGGAATTTGAATTCAATGACAAAAGAAAGCATATTTTATGTTTGTAAAGATAGAATTTTTATCTTTGCTTTATGTGTATGAGATGACGAAGGATTAAAAAAAGGTAGCAATTGATCTTGA
Source organism: Solanum etuberosum (assembly GCA_029582245.1). Taxonomy (NCBI): domain Eukaryota; kingdom Viridiplantae; phylum Streptophyta; class Magnoliopsida; order Solanales; family Solanaceae; genus Solanum; species Solanum etuberosum. The sequence continues at coordinate 28,859 of JAJONR010003506.1, read as the reverse complement.
TGCATATGTCACTATGAATTTTTTTTATTAAATTGAAAATAAGTTGGGAGTTGATCTTGATGTCACACAAAAAGAATTTAGTCATTGGAATATCTAATTATTTAATACTACAACTAATTATGTAAAGGAGAATAATTTGGATGTGTAGTATTGATCAATGAAATAGATGTAAATTTGTGATAGGATTTAAATTCTAGGAGAGGTTATATATAGTACTTCATTTGCGGATGAAATCAAAATTTTCACTAAAGAAAATTAAAATATAAAAAAATAAACACATAAAAAAAATCACTTTTTTTAACATACATTATATATATATATTATTTTCTCTCACTAATCTATACAATGTAATTTCCAACTAATTGACACCCTCTTGAACAAGGTGGCTTTGCCATAACTGAATGGATAAAGCTATTTTGATATCTATATTGATAATTAAGAGTATTAAAAACCTAATAAAATATTGTAAGATAACATAATTTGACTCAAATACCATGGTTATTAAAAAAATATTATTTAAAGAAAAAAAAAAGGGTTGCTTGTTGTATGGTTGAGATCAATGAAAATGTAGGAAACATAATAACAACAAAATATATTTTTGAGCCTTGTTATTTTAGGTAACATTTAACAAAAAGGTTTTATGTAATACCTTAGAATTTTTTTGAGCTAAGACTCGAACCATCATCCGTCGTAAGTAGGATTTTACCGAGGAATTTAAATTTTTCCTAAGTGTTAAGTTCACTAGATGTAGCACCTTGAGTTCCAAAAAGAATTAAAGAGAATTCATTCAAGTCATTCCTAGGTTCCTTTAAGTTTTTGGTCAACTTCAAACGACCGTAACTTTCAGTATATGATGAGTTAGGTGGCCTATAAGATATCAAATGAAAGGTCTTTGAATTATCTTTCCAACGCCACCAAGTTTGCTAATTTTTGAGCTTGTATGAGGGAGATATACCCGTTTGAAGTCGGGCTGTCTAAATAAGGAAAGTTACCCGAAAATAGTAAGGGGTATTTTGGTCTTTTTCTTACCCAATCAGATTTAATTAATTTTAGTAAGGTTTTAGGGGTATAATCTGATTAGGTTCAGTTTTATAATCCTAATATACGCCTAGGGTTTTAGTTGAGAGTTCAAGAAGAGAAAATAAGAGAAAAGAGGAGAAAAGAGGAGAGGATCAAAGCGTTCGTCGAGGTTCTTGAGTTTTGTTGCGGATTTTCGCCATGGGTTTAATCCCTAAGAGGTATGTAAGCTTCCATAGCGTTGGGTTCGTTCACCCACGTGCCAATCATGTTTTCTTTCAGCATAAATTCGTTCTAGAAAGTTGAAGGTTTGATGTTCTTGAAATTGGCTTTCGTTCTTGAGTTAAGATGAGATTGATGAGTTCTTGAGGAAATCGTATCAATTTTAGAGTTGTGTTTGATTAGATTCTTGTGTACATGTATTGTGTATCTGAATCTAAAGAGAAATTGAGAAAAACAATCGAATTTAGATCAAAAAACGAGTTGAAAAATTCGTCGGGTTAACCTGTGGGGAGGCTGGCGCGGCGCCCCCCTGATGCGCTAGAGGGGCTGGGGCGGCACGCCAGCAGTGCGCCATTTTTGGGTCTCTGAACTTTAGGGGCTGGCGCTCCGCGCCAGCAATGCCCCCGGGACGTCTACCCCCACCCGTTTTTCGTCGTTTAGCCCGTCTGAGTCCTTCTAAAGTGTACTAACACTTCCTATTGATTCTAACTACTTCTAAACATCTAGAAATCATTCATAACATGAATCATAACCTTGAATTCATAATTCAAATTCAAGGTAGAGTTAGTATTTAAGTCTTGAGAGTTCTTTCGAACATTTTGAGAAAGTCCCCTTGAGTCTTTTTGATGAGTCTTCTACAAATTCAAATAACTTGTTTCAAGACTCGAGCAAGTGAGTATAAGAATTAGGAGAATGTATTCATGAGTCTACTTTATCATCACGAGATCCTTCATATCACAAACCATAACTCTTGAATTCATAACTCAAATTCAAGAGAGAGTTAAGAGTAGAGTCCAAGAAAGTATTTGAGTTCAAATATGAATCCTTTGAGATCAACTATCGATTTGAGCTAAGTTTTGAGGAAGTAAGTATGAGAATGAGAAGAGTTGTATACACGAGTTCCATATGGTTATGTAGACCCTTGAGTCGAGTCGTTCATGCCCATAAATTTTGCATGGACTCCATAAATTGAGTATCTTTGAGAGGAGTAGTATCTTCAAATTTTACGTCTTGAGTATTGAGTTCCTAATCCCTTTTGAGCTTTTGTTCCTAATCATGGGACTATTACATATTACCCATGAAGTCCTTGAGTTGAGTTGTTCATGCCCATAATTCAACATGAACCCTCTGAGTCGAGAATTCTTGAAATGAGTATTACCATTAAAGTTCTTGAGTTCTGAGTTGTTGAATCTCGAGTATTGAGTTCTAGTTATGGTTATTGAAAACCTTGAATTGAGTCGTTAACGTCCATAATTCGGCATGAACTTTATTCTGAGAAGTCTTTTACAAATTTTTCTAAAATTGTTTTAAGACTTGAGCACCTGAGTTGAGAAAGAGTAGAGCCGAGTTCATTTTCTTTAAAATGATATATAGGAACTAAGTATTTCCAAGAGTAAATGTTTTCACATTTAAAATAGAAGGAAACTGAGATTTCCAAAAGAGTTTTGAGCAGTTTGAGTAACATCTCTTTTTAGAGAAAGATTTTGAGTAATAATCTCAAACCACAGAAAGAGTAATGTTTTTAAACATATGAGCTAGTTACGTTTTGGGAGTAGTATTGAGCATCGATATGGGGACGAGTTTGAGTTCAAATAATTCAAAGTCTCCATAAATCGTGTAGCCATTACGGGTAGAAAAGGGTCATACTTTTTAGATGATTCTTTAATTCTTTTAGCATAGACTAGTGGATCCACTTAGTGAGTTAGGTTCTATACCCCCGGCAAAGTATATGACGACCCTAGCAGCGTGAGGCAAGATGATGTATCATCACATAGCTCATAGTGATGATTGTCGGTTAGAGAAACTCCCACAGAGATATTTTGTATTCTTATATACACATAGTTTACTTTGTATTTTCATATACAAGCAGAGTTTATCTGGTATCCTTGCATACAAACTGAGTTACTTTCTATTATTTTAAAAGCTTTCCATATATTGCATATGTATTGTTGCTTTATATTGAGTTGAGTATCTAGAGTTGAGTATCCAGAGTTGAGTACCCAGAGTCGAGTATCTTATTATTGAGTTGAGCCTTATTTCCCTGAGTTGAATATCTTATCATTGAGTTGAGCCTTATTTCACTGAGTTGAATATCTTATCATTGAGTTGAACTATATTTCTTTGAGTTGAGAAGAGGTAAGTATGTTTCTTTCCCACCAATTCAAGCTTATGTTTATGCTTTAGAATTCCCCTTACATGCTAGTACATTCCATGTACTGAGCCATTTGGCCTGCATCGTTTCATGATGCAGATACAGGTACTCAGGATCATCAACAGGCGTTTCGTTGATACCGCATGCAGTTCGAGTTAGTTATGGTGAGCCTCCTTGCTTCCGGAGGGTTCCACTTGTACTTTCAGTTATATCAGTTGTTAGGATGTCGTGTGTCTTGTCCCGACTTCCATCTTTGTCAGTTAGAGGCTTCATAGACAATAGAGTTTCAGAAGTTTGTTCATTTATTTTGTTAAATGTTTTAAAGACTTAAGTTGCCTATTTTATGGCGAGTTGAATATATTATTTTTATTCAATTTTTAAGCTTTTATATGCTTGAGTTAGTCTTCCGCTTTTAGTCAGCCAGGATGAGGGTTCGCTTGGGGACCAACAATGGTTCTCGAGTGCTGACCACGTCTAGGATGTAGGCTCGGATCGTGATATTTTACTTTCAACATGTACATTTAAATATGTCATTTATTCAATTTACTCTTTTTAAATCTGTTTTAATATGCTTTATTTAAATCGAAAGTCTATTAGAAATATTTTTTTTTATTTTTACAAAATAAGAATAAGGAATGGTATATACACCACTTTTCTCAAACTTCATCTGTCAAATTACCTAATATATTGTTGTTAATTTGTTTAGTCATTCTTTACTCTTTTTCTTCTATGAAAAAGGTACAAATTTGTAGGAATTTTGAAAGAATATTACTCTTATCTAGTAAACCTTTTTTTGATGTGTTATCTAAATTTAATAAATATAATTTAGATGTCTTTATCTAAAACAATAAATATATTTTTTTCATGTGAATCTGCCTCGTCACTAACAGCACGTTATTCCCTTTTATCTTTTGTTTTTTTTCTCTCTCTCTTTCAACTTGTTTTCTTGAAATACGTTCACACGCAATTAACATAAAAATAATTCCCTATTTATATTCAAAAAAACAAAAAATATTTGTGATGAAAACAAAAAACACTAAAATAATGTGACAAAATATTAGTGGTATACGTTGATCTTTGACTCAAACTTGATTTTCTTCTCTTTAGCGTTTGTGGTTTTAATAAGCCGTTTCAGTTTATGCGTCTTAATACTTCACATTATAAGAATATAAGTAAAAAATAATAATTTTATTGTCATAAAAACCCTGTCCCTAATTATCGAGGAAGTTACTTTTATCTTGTCTTGTTTTAGGCCACATGTTTATCGTTTTGTCAACTGAACTTTAAAGATATATGTAATGTATTAATGTAATTTTTAAATCTTGTGTTCTTAAACACATGGGCGGAGCTAAGGGGAGCAAGGAACATAAACACCCCTTCCAAAAACAATTACATATATTATATATGTTGGATCAATTTTATTTTTATTTTTTGTATAAATAGTAGATGTTAATTTTTTTTATTTTTTTTTGTATATTTGCTTCTTAATATTTTGACTTCCCTGAGTGAAAATTATCTTCCACGCTTTATATATAACTTAAACATGTTATGTTATTCCTATAAGAGGATGCCATTATGGATTAAATAAAAATTTTAAAATTAAAAATTACAACATATGAAAAGTAACTATTTTATTTTTAAAATAGACTAAGAAAAAACCATAACATATAAATTAGGAAAGTGGGAGAAATATTAAAATTCATCATTAGATTAATTAGTTAGGCAGCCCCATCAACAAGTTCTATTTTAAGTTTGTGTTTTGATACAGAAAGAAGGTTGTGAAAGTTTCCATGGATTAAAATAAGAAGTTTTAATGGATATCGAATCAATATGAATTATGGTGGGATGATTAAAATCTTTTTATTCTTAATTAGAAATTTTGAGGTTGAGTCCCTAAGAATAAAAGAAAGATATCGGATTAAGCGTTGCATATAAGAATGAATCATACAATGTACAAATCTAAATTTAATTGATGGAGCCTAAATACCAATAACAGACACCGGAAAGGAAATCAAAAAGGGAAGAAAAAAAAAGAAGTTTCAATGGATATTGTCAAAATAAGAACCTTTTTTTCCTTTTTATTTTCTTTAAACCATTGTAATTTTCACTTGACACACAAATTAGAATTTGATATCCTTTTTTTGGGCAGACAAATGGGAGTTTAAAAGGATATTTCTAGCTTTATTCTATTCACACTTTCTAGAACTTAAAGAACCCTTCTAATTAATAATTGAATAAGTAGTAATAAAAGAAATTAAATGGGCTAAAATAATCTTATTATGGTAATAAATAAGAGTCTAATTTTATTCCGACGGTAAAAAAAATGGTTAATGTGATGTCACCTTTTGTCTCTCAGTTATATATTGATATATTCTAATTTTGATCCTTGTTATATACGACTTACACTTTTAATCTTTTATGCAGCTAATATGCTATATTTGGACTATTTTTAGAACTATATTATCATTTTGGTAATAATGCAAGTTTAAATAGTACATATATAATTAAATGGTGAAATGGGTAAATAGTTATGATAAAGTTATAAATATTCCAAAGAAAAAGATAAAAAAATAAATACATATTAATTAATTAAAAATTAAACTTGATTTTAGTAAAATATCACAATAAGCATAATCAAGAATTTATTATTAACTTAATTAAAATTATAAAGGTTGAAAATCTAACATCACATGATATACAATTTTTATATTAATTTAAAAAGATTCTCTCCAGCTGTGAGAAATCAGATATGTCGATACTTGACATATTTTTATAAAATTTAAAAATGAAAGAAATAAGTGAAGTCAAATCCAAATAAAAACACACAGAGAAATGAAACCAGGCTGTCACAAAGAATAAGTGAAAACAAACAAAATAGGTATACGTGTTTACGTTGGATAGTTAAAATTCCTCTATTTATAATCAGAAGTCTTATATTGTCTCATATTTGAGTCGTTGAGAACAGATTATTTTATTTGGAGTGGCAATCCCAAAAATGAATCATGTCTTATGCAAATTCAAATTTAATCTGACCTCAATACAAATATTAAATACCGAACGGAAAATTTTAAAAACGTATATGTGTTTACCAAGTCCAACGTCAAAAATAAGAGTTAGGCCTAATGCATGCAAGCTGTGTTGAAATTTCTTCATGCACTATAGTATAGTTTTATTAAATATCAATAATATTAAAGTTGCATTTGTTGACCATAGAGTGTACACTTGCAATTCCATTGGTCAACTACTCAATTTTATTGGGACCTATGAAGCCATCCTGTATGCCACACTAATGATCCTATTGGTCAACAACTTATGATCTATATTCCCCACCATAGGAAATTTGGATAATAAAATGATTTTTTTTATAATCGCGATTCGAATTAACTTGCACACACTTTTATTGTTTTAACGGATATATATTACGTTCTATCGACACAACTCTTTTTTGTGAGTGATGGATCGTGAGATTTGAGGTTGTACATACAACTATTTACTCAATTACGTTTTGCTGACCTTTTTCGTCTGACAACTCTTGAAAGGTAAGAAGCATTTTTATTCTATCTCATGCAAAATATTAATGTCGATACCATCAAACAACATCTACCTATAAAAGCTCGATCAATAAATTGATATTAGTCCGTAACTCCTCCTACTAAGGTTTAGGCAAATAAAAGAAAATTACTTAGTTTTTTTTGTGGGTGTAATTCTATAGTTTTTTATATTCCGGTTTCATTGACTTTTGAGCCAAAACTATGAGTACAAATAGTAAACTATAAGATTTCACATAATCTTTTTGACTTAGTCAATTAGGGCTATGAATGACCAAAGTTTTACTATAAGAAGTTTCTCAATATTGCTATTGACTTCCATTAACCCCTAATGTAAATAAGACATGATATTTTGCAATTTAACATATGTTTAAGGAATTTATAATTTTACTCCCATTTTTATTTATTTAAATCTTGATTATTTCTTAATTTGTGTGTGTACTTTAATCCTCATCCAACAACTATGATATTAGTTACTATAAATGTGGTAATATATACGGATGATGTGTATAACTTAAGTTCTATAAATGTATGCAATTAATTAGACTATTGGATCTACCTAGTCTACATAATATATAGAGATATCAAATATCACTATATCTAGTTAATCAATCCATTGGTCTACATCTACATGTATAGAGATATCGATTATCATATTATTTCTGACTTTTAAAATATTACTATTAATTTCATATAAATACAATTGAAAGAAGTTTTAGCTTTTGGAAATGAGATGATGTTGATATTATTTATGCTCTATCTTCTTCTCTCTTTTTTTTTATAACATTTAGATTTATTTAATATCAAAATTATGGGTGAATATATCTTTATCGATGTTAGAATTCTAAATCTACCTTTAATTATTCGAGATGAAAATTTGGCGTTTTATAAATACTACTAGTAGTAAAAAGAGGACAAAAATTCTGAAGAGCCAATTGTATATTTTCAACATAGAAAATTAGAGTCATCACATGGATAAATAGATTAATCAAAGACACGGTGGATAGAATATCCTATAGGGAATTGTCCAGCTAATTAAAGTTGGGACCAAGGAATTAAATGCGTGACCTGAGGACAACATGTACTCTACTTATTTTTTCTTATTTCTGGTTCGATACTCATTTTAATGCTCGATTAATTTAATTTCGATTGATTTTTGATCATTCGATATATACTTGAAATTTAGTAACTCGACTAACTTATATGTATGCCGGTAAATGAGAAATATTTTTTAAAAACTTAAAATTCATAAAATTTAAGGACGAGACCACCGATTAAGGATGAGACTACGATCATCGTATTGCCGACATGGCATACGAAATCGTCGGTTAAGAAGTCAAAATCAATTAGCCACTTGGGGTTTGTTGGATTTCTTATTTGTTTCTTTCGCTGGCAGATAAGCTTCCTATCCTAGACTCAATTAATATTTTTTCTTATTTTCTATTATTTTTTTTTTAAAAAAATTCTAAATAAAGTTAAACTTTTTGTTTTTATCTTAGTTTTACTTTTTTGTAACTAGAATTATTAGTTCTAAAAAGAGAAAAATATATTTTGTAGTCAATCAAATAATATCACATAAACTGATCAACGACTACTATTTGTTCATATCATTTTGTTTCTTTTCATTGGTTTGGTTGCCGTACTTTGATTGCAATTGCCTAGTTAGTATCCTTGGTTTTGGAATATTTGGCCTATGCTTAACCATCAATTATTATTATTATTATTATTATTATTATTATTATTATTATTATTATTATTATTATTATTATTATTATTATTATTATTATTTTGTCATAGTTGAAGTTTCATGGTACATACTATTCGATGGCTTGACTCAACAGATTTCACGAATTTATCTGTCTCTCGAGCTAGGTTAATATCGAGTTAAGAAATGAGTATATCATGTGAACTCACGATAAGCATTATAAATTCTTCATTTTTCTCTTTTACTCGATATGAATTTCTCTAATATTATAAGATAGCATTCATGATTTTTTCGAGAACTCTAATTCTTCTCTTTGATCCGTCTCGGTCGCTCCAATATCATAGTAATCGAGCCATCGATCAAAATATATAATTACAAGAGGGAGTTGTTTATTTACTCATATAATATAATCTATTTATAATTTGTGTACGTCCCATATTCTAAAGTTTTTCAGAATATAAATGAAGGAAATTAAAGTCAACAAAATCATGGCAAAATTTTGGAGCTTCTAAGAGAAGGAAAAAGGAGACTTTGTTACGTGTAACGAGGTCAATGAAGTCAACAGAGAATATTTATAATGCCATTATTTTTCATATCAATAGTACTATTTCTAGTTAATTATTATTTGATTAAGCGCTCGATCGAAATCATTGTAATTCAAAAAAATTAATTGTATTAAAAAATTCACCGATTTGGATAAAAAATTTAGAGTTAATAACTTTAAAGAACTAAAATTCCGAACTTATAAATTTTAAATATCGACTTCGCCTCTGCGTACTACTACTCTTGTTCAGTCAATAATAATATTATAATTTTGAGTCTTTCATATTCATGCATGTAAATTATAAAAGTAGACTAAAGACTCTTGAAATTCTCATTAACGCGTTTTCCATCATTTCAGTTTGTCTATTTTAATTTTAATATTATTATTATTATTTCAACTTCTTCCTATTTTGTTTTATATCGTTTATTTCCAATTTGATCTTATTTTTTTTAACTAAAGGATTTGTTTCATGTGACAGGATTTGACATTTAGTCGTCGATCATCTTGTGATTATTTCAATGTATTGTTTGATTTCAAATATTCTTTTTAAATCATGGGAAATCAACAAACACAACTGAATAAATATGAATTAGCGACAAGTAAATTCTACAGTTAATTAAACATCAAAATCTATCAATATTAATCTTATATATTGATTGATGGATTATAAAAAAGTGTTAGTCAAATAATATCACGATGAAGTTTATAGCTAATTCCAATTTATTTTTTTAAGTGAGTCTTACATAGACCATTGAATGTATCAAACTATTTATATTATTCTACTTCTTGTTCTTAATCTTCCTTGGTTATTGAAATCTACAGACTAACAAATACCTAGCATTTATTGCAACTTCTTGCTATTTGTTTTATGTGGTTTATTTGTCAACTTATTAATCTTTTTTTCTTTTTGTTCATGCGATAAGAGACATCTATTTATTTTGCTTGTACTAATTTTCTATCTATTGTTTGATATATTTGTACTAGTTCAAATATGGGAATGGGATAATAATATATTTGGTCCCTCAATTATTGATAAATATTAATTCTTGTCCTTATGATATATTAATACATTCAAATTTAATTTTGAAAACTACATTATCTTCAAATATAGAGTAACGATACAAATTTAACACATCTGATATCACCTAAGTAATAAATGGTGTGGAACGGTTAATATATACTTCATGAAATTTATGATTATTTACCAACAAAGGAATAAAAAATATTGAAAGTTCAATGTGTTTATTTGGGACCAAAACTTACCAATAAATAAGGGACCAAAAATGCTAGAAATTTAACCCTTCAATTTTTGTTTTGAAACGTGGGAAAATATTTATTTGGGACCAACGCATGTACTGATGTACCAAATTATGTTTATTTGTATCATGGTTAAGTGGAAATAAAAGTCTAACTACCGTCACTACAACAAATAAAGAATTTTACGATAATTATTGGATAATGATACTATAATTGCCTTTATATTATATTTAGCGGTAATATTATTATAAGATGAGTATTTATAATCAGCACTCTATATAAATATCGCTAACACATGTAATGAATATTAACTCAATTATTATTAAATGTTTTAGCAACAATAAATATTAATGCTAAAAGAAAAATCTATTGTTACTAAATATCTAGTGAGTAAATTAAGAAAATAACTCCAATTACATGTGGAAAATAATATAATAAGTTTTTGTATTAAACTTATATCTAACTAATTAATTAAATAGTAACCATGTGATTGAGTTATTATTATTCTTTTGACAATTCGATGCCGTAATATGAACATGGACGTGGATGCACTAGCAACACTTCTTAAGTAAACATTAATCAAAATTAATTAAATCTTAATCATCATATAGTACAACATAAAGACTCTGACACTATCTAATATTTTAAATTAGCAACTCCCAATTGGTATATAATCATATTTTTAAAATTCTTTGAATTTGAATTCTAAGTCTAAAGTCAATAAAAGGGAAATTTATAATTATAAATAGTACAGCAGGAAGTGGAAAAATCACTCAACATGACAAGAAAGGAAGGGTCCTTTGGTTCAAAATCAAGCTAATCTAAAATTATAATCAAGATTATGATATCGCGATAAATAATTTTACCTTTTATAAATTTATCATGATTTTAACTAATATCTTCAATCACTCAACATGACAAGAAAGGAATAGTCTCGAATTTTACATCGGAATAATTCATTTAATCCCTTTACAAAATGATATCTTAATTGTATGACTAGGAGCAAAGTTAACTAAGTTCAAGGTGTTCATCTAAATCATCTTCGATAGAAAATTACATTATTCATTTATAGTTAGAAAAAAAAATATAAATAGTAGATTTTGAATCGTCATTAATTTCTTCATTCGTGCAAGCTACGGTCTAATGATCCCCTGATGTGTTACATTTTGTGATCTACCATTTCAATCTGCATTTTTCGGATAGCTACGATCCGATATTGATTTATGATTTAAATGTCAGGTTCAGATTAGAGGCAAATTTGGGGGGACCCATTTTTTTTTAAATATTATATTATAAACATTTTTAGTGAAAATCTTAATTATGCCACGAAACTTGACATGATCTGAAAAGTTTTATTCAAGAGTACTTTAAATGTATATAAAGTATTATCAAGTTGGATATTTAATTTATTGGCTATTTGCTGGGGTCAAAGCTCATGAATAGCAACTGTATTCTGAATATGACCTTTAGTCTAAATGTCTTATAATTTTAAATGTTGTCATAATTATAATATCATAGCCATGGCATTTTGTTAGGTAAAGTCTTAATCAATGTTATAGTGTTCTCATCTAAAAACTCTTCAATTGACTAAGTCTTCTAATCTAATCACATATTACCCCACCCCCACATCCCAATATCCTATACACTATAAATCTATTGTTTCAAGTTGACATAGTTGGAATAGAAAAATGAAAAAATAAATTAGTAGGTTGAAAGGAATTCAAGGTATATGTGAAATGGACATATATAGGGCCTAAAATTACATTTATATATAGTTCATGGGATACTCATTATCCAAGACTATATAACAAAATGACGATTTATACATCTATTACATGTAGGTCATGACACTAAATAAAAAATATGGTGATAAGAAAATAGATTTATTTGTTCAAGGTCATAGAATGTGATCAATAATACTTTCATCCAAATCGATGTGGGAACTTTACAATTCCTTTCTCCTCGCATGGCCAAGACTGAACATTAGGAGTGTGACAATATAAAATGATGATCTCATAAATTGGATGGTGTTGACTCCAATATCAGATTGATATAAGAATGATTTTTAAGCTTAACTTAACACTATAATCTAACTCAAGAGGTAAAAATATCAGATGTCGAATATAAAGTATATTAGCTAAATACCATTTTAAGGTTTTGGGATCGAACAATTCTCTCATTATCGTAATTTTTTTGCAGTAAATAAAAGGTTCTTATAAGTATAAAGGTTAGCAAACAAAATGAACAATTAAAATTTAATTATAATTCAGGTGTATTTGATCATTCTATTTTCAAAAAAGAGTTTGAACCAAAAAACAAAAAAGGAAATATAGCAAATTCATAAATATCTATGGTCCTATCTATATAAACTCCTATTATCATAATGATGTGCTAGTGGAAAACCATAAATATCCCATCTTTAATTACCATTTGACTTTTAATTGTTGGTGCAGAAAGCTTCTTGAATTAGGCTATTTGCCAACCTCTTAAATTTGGTGCCTCTTTATGTTGACTTGCCAACCTATTCAAGCAAACCTAATTAAGGTGTAGTAATTTATTCAATCAGAAAAAAACAATAGAAGTTACATATGACTGGAGTTCATGTACCCACAGTCGAACTTTTGATATATGTATATGAACTTCAGGAGAAAAATGATTGAAGTTCAACCATACATATTTGAACTTCGGCCGTCTGAAATTTGTCTGAAGTTACACTTTGCCAAACCTAACTTTACATATAACATATGTTATATCTGAAGTTGTTTCAAATTACATAAACTCATAAATTTTAACGCGTTAGCGGTATAACTTAAATGATGATCTCAAAATCGATAAAAAGGACAAATGTGTACGGAAATCATCCTTAAGAAGTCGTAATCTGGACCCCAACAATGGGCGTGCAATTTGGTTCAAAAGAAAGCGCGTTAAATTGTGGGCTTTTTTCAGGCCCTTTACAGCATTGGAAGTGGGCTTTTTCAGTACACTATGTTGGGCCCATTTCTAATTAAATTGGATTGACAAATATGGGGTCTGAATTTTCCACATTTTACTACTTGACCCCTCAAGTTTCATTTTAGCTCTAAAATCATATTCCTTAACTAATACTTATGGTGTTCAATTTATAATTGACAAGACGGAGTTGCTCGGATGGTCAATATTTTTCATCTATAATTTTAAAATTATGAGTTTGAGTTACCCAACAGAGCGAAAATGTATAATTCATTTTAAGCATTTACATCTTGATAACTTTATTATAGAATTTCGATAACGACAGATAATTTACTCACATTTCGACTATTCAATTGAGTGCCCTATTTTCTATCATGGATCGAAAGACTTAGTTCATCAAGATATATTAATTATTGTATTACTAAATTGTTGTTGTACAACTAAAATGATTTGATCTTCAATTATATGAAATATATACTTTTTATCCCTTTGATTGGGATTATTCACAAGTATATCGTGATTACTAATTTGTTCCATTCCTTAATTTAAAATATAACATATTTTTATCTAAAGGACTAAAAACACATATTTTAATTAATTGTAGGTGAAATGTGCTGTATTGAATACCTTCTAGCGTCAGAATTTATCAATAGCCGAACGACCAAAAGTTCTATTAAATATTAATTATCTCACAATTATATCATTACGTAAACTTCTATTCCATACTTAGCCGCCACTAATATTATATCTCATCTTCTAGATATTTATAACTTATGTTTAATCCCACTAAACGCTTAGTTAGTTGGTTATAATAAACGTGATAAGAATGCCATTAGTTAAACATAGGGATAAATAAATCTCTTAATCCTTATCCAAGATCTTAATAATATTAAAAACAAGATTAATGCAAATCTTCTCACTCCACTCACTCGTTAACCAGCTAATTACACGATATTAGTGATCCAATCACTCAATTTAGTAATTATCATTTAATAATTTATCCCTAGTTTGTTTTTTTCTGTTGGTGATGTCTTAATATATGACAAAAAAAAGGACAAATTAAGCCACCGGCAACGGTCACAAAGAGTGGTAAGTATTCTTTTATTTTTAATAAGAGATCTCGAGCTAGGATTTCTCATATGTAATCATTTTTGTTAGAGAACGTTTTACTTAGCTCCCAATGTAAGACTTTTGCCATATGAATTCAAATTTAACTGTACTCTCATATGAATATCGGACACTGAAAACAAAAAAAAAGGAGAAGCCAAATCATAGCCACTCTTACCTACTTCATTATGTAGACAAATTATATCTTGTCATGCGGATCATTATTAAAGAATATTAGATTTTGATGACGAAATTAGTTGTCTTATTAGTTAATTATTATATGTAACTTTTTTTTTCCAGAGGAAAACGTTTTAAAGCTAGGAGTTTTGAAAGAAAAATTCTCTAATTATGTTGGAAAATGATTATAATTTTGTCTTTTTGTTTGTATATTATTCTTTCAAATACTTTTTTTAAATCATAATCACGCTCATTACTTCTTTATGTAGACAAATATTATCTTGTCATGCAGTCATGGTGTTCATTAATTTTAAAAAAATGTTAAATTTTGATCACGAAATTAGTTTGTCTTATTATTTAATTTGTGTTACTTTTTTGTTGAGAAAAACATTTTAAAGGCTAGGAGTTTTGGAAGGAAAAAAAAAAAGATTCTCTAATTATCTAGAAAACTATTATAAGTTAGAAAAAAAAGTTTTAAAAACAATGTTAGTTGTCTTAACTAAACACACTAACAAAATGCTTTTTGGGTGATTTCTTGAATACATTCACACTCAATAAATAATGTTTAAAATAAATGTTAAATATTAAGATGTTGTATTACAATTGACACTTATTTTTTTATCTTAATCTCATAATTTTATTGATGGTTGTTCAATTTTTATTATATTAAAGTCTAACTATTCGTTTGCACACATTTGGTATGGAACCAGACTTTTCAATGCAAATTTTAATTAGTAAAATCGAGTCCTAAAAAAATAGCAATCCAAAAAAAATTAAAATAAACTTCAAGGTTCTCTCTCTAGCTATGAGAGACTTAGATATTTTTATTAAAAATGTACTTTGATATATAATAGACCTGTTAAAAAAACACACTTAATAAAGTCAAAATTAACCATTAATGGCAGCCTATAGTATATAAGGAGCAAATAAAACCAAAAAAATTACAAGACACCAGCCTGGCCAAAAAAAATTTATTTGAAGGAAAAATTAAAATAAACACAAAATTAGGTATAGTGTTTAATATTTTGCAAGTTGTGAGGAAGTTTCTCATGTAATTCTAAAATTGTTTTTGTTGATTAAAATGGCATTTTTATGATTGCAACATTATTTGGACTTATCAAGTAGTCACTCTAAATGACCCTATTGGTTAACAACTTATAATTATGATAGATATTTTATATTCACAACATAATCTACAACTTTACTTTTACTAATTACATGTCATGCACTATTTTTTTTAATCTATACATATACTAATAATTGCTAATTTGTCGTTAAATAATTTACAGTTAATATGTTTCTTTTAACGCTAATATTTTTTATTTTTTTGCGACAAAAGCTATTTATCGTTAATTCCTATTTTTTATAGTAAATTTTGAATGTTAATTTTTTTCTTTTAAAAATTTAGTACTTAATTAAAATATATCACATAAAATTAAATGGAAAATAATAGTGATTTTGACTTGGTCAAGTCAATCCACATCCTCAAATTTCATTAGGCCAATCAAACACTAGTATTGTACTTCTTGAATTGAACTTTATTTTGCATATAAGTACCCATATTTTTAAAATTAGATATATTCATATTTTTTAATACATCTAATCAAATATTTAATAAGAAATAATTATTATAGTAGGAAAATTTTAAAAATATATTAGAAAAAAATATCCATTATCACACATTATATTTTTTTAAAAGACAGATAAATTCTATAGTTAAATAGTAAAAAGTAGGTCGATTCAATTTAATAACGAATTAGTATAAAATTATATTAGTTACTAACAATTTGACGATTAATTAATAACAAAGTGAGTAGCTAATTCTAATTTTTTATTGTATTGACAAAGTATCTCCCTTCCAAACACTTACTTTTTTTCTTCTTCCCTTTTTTTGCCAATGACTATGTTTGATTGTTATTTGCTAACTATATATGTGGTGTTCAAGTGATGTAGGTGGTGCATTTTGTTCCATTTGTTTTCTTCCCAATTGTAACACATTTTTCAAATAAAAAGTCATCTTTTTATAATATTCGTTCTCTATAATAACGTTATAGTATATTAATAGTCAATTTTTTAAATTAATTTTTCATGCTATATTATAATTTATATTCTTAATAACAATACTTAATTTGCTATAATAATAAAAAAATATCGAAACAAATAATATTATTATAAAAAGTTTTAATTTATATGTATATATATATATATATATTCAAAAACATATAAGAGAAAATGAGAGACTTTTTGGAGAATTAATTAAATAAATGATATGAAGCTAAGGTTGAAGTAACATCAAGGGAATTTTTCCAACTAATTAAAATTTTGTGGGACAAAGGGAAAATAATGATTAATGCACTAATAATAGCAAAATAGACAGCTAGTTTTCTTTTAAGGAAGCTTATATTTTACTGCCGACATGGCAAGAAACATACGTTTAATTTTTACGGTTCATTTTATGTGATATTAATTAATCTAACGTATAACTAAAAAATAAACTTCTTGTTAAATTAAAAAAATTATGATCTTTAATATATTTCAATATTTATATTACTACAAAATTATGACATTAAGGATAATTGAATTAGGCCTGCATGAATAACCAAGTTTATAATGTCCTATGTTTTTTTTTTTCAGATTTTTTTTTTCTTTTAAAGAATGGTATCAAATATCAATAGGAAGTTTTTATTACTTCATAAATAGAATACTAACGTCATGTCTTACGTACCCGATATATTTTCAAATATTTGGAGAAAAATAATGGAGTCTTTCTTTGATACGAGTTCAAACAAATTAAGTATTTTTTTTCATATTCTGTATTTGTATTTAGAAATTCAGTTAAACATATATACATATTTCATTGTAAAACACATAACTAATATGAGCTATGAATTTGATAATATATTCAGAATTTATAAAGTTTAAATTTAAATTTCACTTTTGCGTTTTACCACATTTAGCTAGATCAATAATGCAAGAAAATGGACTGAAGACTCATTACGCGTTTGCCCTCATGTCGTCAATTATTCTTGTTTGCATAATCTCTTATTTTCTTCAACTTCGATTTCAAACTATAGAATAGAAATGATAGTTTTCTATACAAATTTAGAAATGATAGTTTTTAAGTGTTAGGCTCAAATCACAATGATATATGTATGCAAGTTGTGAGGATATTTCTCATGTTATTATTAAAGTTGCTTTTGTTGACAATAATGATGACTGATATTTATGTCCCTTTGGATAACCACAACATCTACGATTTCCTTTTTGTTGTTGTTGACAAGCTAAGATCAAAAATCATAAGTGACTGTTTTTTGAATGTGTATAAGATAAATTTTATTTCAAAGCAATACTAGGGAAATTACATTACTAAAAGATAAATTATATTATGCAAGTTTCATATGATGGAGTTCGTTCAAGAAACTATGCAAAAGATTTTAAATTTTAAATTTTCTATTTGGTAGATTACTCGCTCAATCAATTTTTTTCTCGCAGGTTAACAATATTTATCTCTTAGTGTGAGATTTTCTGACACTACTTCAAATTTAGTCAGACCCTTAATACAAATATCAAATACTAAATGAGAAATAAAAATACTTTAACAACTCAAATTTGAGACCTGATCTCGCTCTAGAGTAATTCAATCAAAATTTACCATTAGTGCTTTCATAGATTGTTTAACCAATAATTATTTTCTTTTCATTTTTTTTCTCTTTATTTTATTATAAAATAAACTACGTTGCGTTACATATAATTCATTGCCTTTTAAGAAAAGAAAATTAAATGAAAAAAAATTTCTAGTCAGATTAGGGATAAAAGTGAGTAGGATTTAGATCGGAAGAAGATATGATTATTAGAAAATTTTAATAATCAGTTAGAGATTAATTAGTATAAAATAGAGTTAACAAAAAAAGTTAATTAATAAAGAAAAGAAAATAAAAAGAATATAAAAAATTATAATTTCTAATGTGGTGCTGACGTGACAGCGAGTGTAATACACCACATACTGTGAGAGTGGTGTTATGCGTCTCAAGGTGGTATTAAATTCACTTTTAAATAATAAGGATATGCAATAGATCGTCATAATAGTTAAAGCGTGAAACTGACTTTTCGGTATAAGTTTGAGGTGAAATTTATGCCTTTTCTTATTTAATTATAAATCATCAAATTAAAAGTCATTGTAAATATTTGGAGGTTCTTAGAGAAAGAGGAGACTTATTTTTTTTCTTTTTTTTTGGTTGTATTTAACGAGGTCAATGAAGTCAAGAAAATGGCAACAATTTTATGCAGTACTATATTATTATTACCTTAATTTATTATTTTTGGATTCATCAAATAAAAGAGTGGACTAAACACTCTTTGAAAACTCACTACGCGTTTTTCATTTTTATTTTTATTTTTTATTATTATGCGTATCACTAGCCTAAAAAATCTGTATGATTAATTCGTCTCTGTCGATTGATTTTTAGTTGTACATTTTGTAATTGTGCTATGTATTGTTTAATATATTTGTACTAGCTTTGAATATATTCTTGTGATATATAGTTGATTTCTTGGACTTTTTATACTTCTTTTTTTGAAGAAAAAAAAAGTCCCTTCATGCATCAATAAACATTTTAATTATGGAAGAATATATAATTTTCGTGGAGGTCTTGTACTTGACAAAGACTTCCTCACATTCACTTAATTTATAAAAAGATAATTCGATATATAAAACATTATGAATTAACAGGATTTAAAAAAGATAAATAGTTTTAATAATTGTTTCACCGACACCAACATCCTGATCTATAGATTAAATAAAAATAATTTTACAGTTGTTCCGGCTTCGTTCAAATTTTATCTAATTGCAGCCATGCAATTTCTATTTTCCCACAGCAGCCATGTGATTTAATTATTACTAATATTTTATAAATAATTTGATGCTTTAATTTGAACGTCGACGTGGTTATATTAAGGTCACTTCTCTAAGTAAGAAAAAATTTAATTAAATAAAATTTTAAGCGTGTTTATAAGATTACGACATCTAGGGTCTCTTTGTGAATAATTTGGGATAATGTTAGTGATTGCTCATATATTTGTTCAATTTTAAAGATAAAATATTAGATTATCGTATAGTATTTATAATAATTTGTAAGTTTTAGATCGTACTTCTATGTTTTTAACATAACTTTTTTAGTTTGCTTAGAAAATTTCTTTAGACCATGATTAAAAGGTCCATAAGTTACTAGAGAATTAAATAGACAAGTCATTACAAAATTTAGTCTGTATTAGTGATATTAATAACAACTTTGATTTTTATTTGAGCGTTTGTTGGGGTCAAGTCTCTATAGCAACCTTATGAATGTGACCTTAGTGTATCACCAAAGGTTATAGACTTATAAAGAAGTTAAGGCCCACGTGCTGTGCATCTCTGGTGTTCTGCTCGTGGGGAGAGAGATGCGGGAAAGTGGGTCCTCTCACCTGTGCTCACTTCCGTTTTAGAAGTCAGATTGGATTTCCAATTGGGTATACTTGGGCCTTCACTGACCATGTGAGGACTTTTTAGGAAAAAGATGAGGAAGTAATCCCCCGACACTAAAAACCAAAATCCCAGAGAGAAGCTGAGAACACAAAATCCCTAAATGGGATAGCAAATAGTTCGTTGCTTACTTTCCTAGTAGCGAAGGAGAGGGCAGGGCTTTTTTCGTAGTAATAGTGGGCTGGTCTCATGAGATGGTGCTGGGGGCCCCACTAAGGTGAATGTTATTGAACCCAAACGTTAAAAGCCATGCAAAAAATTCAGCTGCTGTTGCCGGGCGAGATTCTATATTTTCCTTGTAGTCCACGGGATTTTACTCTGGGGAAGCTCTGGCATGCTATAGTTATTAAAGTCTCTCGACGGCGGGAATGGGAGATTACCGGTAAGCCAGATGAGCTGCAACTACTTCCTCAGTCTGACTTCCGTGGAAGTCTAATTGATTTAATTCCTAGGGATAAAACTCCTTACACGGGGAAGTCCAAGCTGGGATAGAGGCAAGAACACTTTCCGGCCAAGTCCCATTAATTGATCATAACGATATCGTGGAAACGCTGCACGGACCGGCGATGGATGCCAAGATGAAGACTCCTCAGCGCCAATTAGGGGGTACAAGAGACCAAGATCCGTAGTAACCCAAGGGCTGTCCAGTCTATGTATTTTCTATTTTTAATCGGAAGTCTCGTAAGTTCGAGTTTAGAGTATAATATTATTTTTTATATAAAACATTTTATTTTCAATATAAGATTTTCTAATGCAAATCTATATTATTTTGAGGCCATAACAGATATCGAACATTGTGCAACCAAAGAAAGAATGTGACCTTAGAGTAAATATATTATTGGTATTTGTTAGGTAAAGTTATGATCAAACAGAATAATGATCTCATCTGAAACTGTCCAAATGACAAGTCTTCTCTTCTTCCTAGTTGACATAATAGTTGGAATAGTAAGAAATAAGACAAAAAAACTGAGTAGATTTGCAAGGAACTAAAGGAAAGAGAAAATCCAATATCCATTTTCATTTCACTTGTTTTATGTTAACGTCTTTTTTCCCACAGAGTGTTTGGCATCTGCTTCGAGTGTTGGACTTATTTTAAGGATAAGCTAAAGTACTTTCAATAAAAACGTGATTTCATATTTAATGCTCTAATTTGAAATCTCTGATTAAAGATAAAAGAGTACTACTTATCACTCCATCGTAACTTTTATTTTGATGGTAGATTTAAATGATTTAAGTTATGTATATATGGATATGAACTTCTTTACGAGTTATCTCTTTCATATTTAATAATTGATCATCTTTTATCTTGCAGTATATAGACCTTTTAGGGCATGCAATATATATATAGACCTTTCGAACAAATTGAAAATCTATGAGTAAATTTTAGAGCACAGTCTGAAATTTTGTAAGTTATTAAAAATGTTTAAAGGATAGTTTAATGTTTTGCCTGAAAGAATTAGAAATATAAGGACAAATGTTACATCCGAATCTAATATTATCAAAAAGAATAATTTTCTAGAGTTATGTTTATACAATTTGTTAAGATATTAACAAATTTTGTGTAAACTAACCAAATTTAGCACACAGAAAAGTTTGTGATTTAGAATTTACTAGTCGGCACTAATACCTATATTAGTCATCGTTAATGCTTATATAAGTCGTCATTAAAAATAACTTTAGTGGCAACTTTAATGTCACGATCCAACCCATCGGGCCGTGCGGGCACCTATTCTAACACCTAAGTAGGAGAACCCTCAATTCCCAAACTGTGAATGGTCAGGCCTAAATCGGGATGTGGTATGGTAAGTGGAGACCAAGGGTCCAGGTGTTACTATGTCTTGTCTTAGAGATGTGGTCATGTGTATAGTCATTGCGAATTGGGGTGGTGACATGTCGTGATGTTAATAATTGGGTATTTTTTTCTAGAAGAGGAGTAGTAGTGAGACAGTTAACCAAGTCTTAATAGACCGTACCATGGGGTCAAGAGTTGAGTGGAGATGTGAAAGGAATAAGGGGTATGTCGTGAGTGGTAAGCCGGGTTGGTAGTGGTTACATACGGAAACTCCTCTAAGGACTAGAATGGTTAAGCTATGATCAAGATTGGAATGATTAAGGGGTCGAAAGTCAAGTGTACTAGTGTATTATTAAAGTATCTGGGAATGGTAAGGGCAAAAAAATATAAAGGTGAAAGAATGAACAGTCTTATTGCATGATTTCCTGCTAGTCGATTTGTTATATTATGCGGTGGGCATCGGGTTGACCGATGATGCCTATCAGTACGTGTGGTTGTACTGATACTACTCTTGCTATGCCTTTTGGCATAGTCTGGTTGCAGAGTCAGTGATGTTTCTTAGGTGAAGACGAAGACAATCTCCAACAGCTTCTACTTCTCCTTCCATGTGGTGGGAGCTGCGTCGTGGTTATCATGTTTATACCTTGTAATCTTAGAAGCTCTTGTACCTGTTTAGACTAGATCCCTGGGGTGTTAATTACTTTACAAGTCTTAACTCGAATTGTTTTAAAACTCTTATTTTATGAAAATCTCCATGAATTTGTTTATATCTTAGTTTTCTTAATATACCCAATTACCTTACGATACCGCAAATCCACGTATATATATATAGAATGCTCTAAACAATTATCAACTCAAGAGTAACATACAATTCCACATTGGCTTTAACAAATAGATACAGAATTATCAATCACAAGTGGTCCTCTCATGGAACCCATACCCAAACTATTAATGTGTCGGAACGTGACACCTGATCCAATGAATGTATATGTGTCGGTACGTGACACCCGATCCAATGTACGTTAGTGTGCCGAAATGTGACACCCGATCCAATGCATGTTAGTGTGTCGGTACGTGACACCCGATCCACTGTACGTTAGTGTGCTGGAACTTGACACCCGATACAATGCATATTAGTGTGTCGGTACGTGACACCCAATCCAATGCATGTTAGTGTTTCGGTACGTGACACCCGATCCAATCAGCCTAATCACAATCACAATCACATCCATGACACACATACTTATAGCCATACAATCAAGTATTAGGTTCATGACATGCAATTGTACATATTTAGTCTTTTCATTAGGTACGATCCATAATATCTCTAATCCCATACATGTATGCATATCACGAAACCATTAACAAGTTTATATCACACAACAGAAAATCAAACCATCACCTAACCCTAGTTCACGGAATAGGGCTTCCTCCCACGATATACGTCTGATGTAACACCTAGGAATATACGTATAATCATCTCTTTTTTCGGTGCACAAGAGCCTACACATAAATTCTACTGTCAATTACCAATATACTATGCATCAATTTCTCTAATCTGAAAAATGATAATACGTTGAAATAAATCATGATTGGCGCGTGGGTGAACTAACCCAACGCTATGTGATCTCACATATCTCGTATGGATCACCCCTTGACGAAATCCACAAGCGATTCTTGAAGATCTTGACGATTCTTGCTCCTTCTCCTCTTCTGCTCTCTTCTCTCAAAACCCTAACTTGTTTTGGTAAAAGCGTAAACTGATCTAATTCTGATTAGACCCTAACTTAATTACCAAAAACAAACTAAAACAATTAGGTAAGGAAAAGACTAAAACGCCCTTCCAAAATCTGGTTTAGACTTTCCTTATTTGAACAACCAAACTTCAAATGGGCATATCTCACTCATACGAACTTGAAATCATGCAAACTTGGCGGCGTTGGAAAGAAAATTCCAAGATCTTTCCTACGGTATCTAGAAGCACACCTAAATCATCCTAAGCTAGGAGTTATAGTCGTTTGAAATTGACCAAAAACTCAAACTTAACTTAACTTAACCAATTTTCTAGATTTTTCATTCTTTCCAAAAACAACTCTTTCTAATTTTAGCTCTCTCTAGTTTTTCAAATAGAGAGATGTTACAATATCTCCCCCTTGGAAACATTCATCCTCGAATGAGATTACTCTTAGTAAGCTAATGGTGTAACATCTAACATTCAGCTCAAACACCCAACAAGCAATGCAAATACAACATGCCAACTTATAAACTAAAGAGTACTAAGAAGAGAATTAGTATCTTGATCTGAAATTTCTCCGGATTTGAAGAGATGTGGATATCTCTTCTTCATATCTTCCTCAGCTTCCCAAGTAGCTTCCTCAACAAACTGATTCCTCCAAAGAACTTTGACTGATGCTACTTCCTTAGTCCTCAACTTGCGAACTTGGCGATCTAAAATCTGAACCGGGATCTCCTCATAAGACAAGCTATCCTTGAACCAATATCTTCAGTTGGTATTATAAGTGAAAGATCTCCCATGCACTTTTTCAACATGGAAACATGAAATACCGGATGAACCGCTGCTAACTCTTGTGGTAGCTCCAACTCATAAGCTACATTACCAATCCTCTTAGATATCCGGTAAGGGCCAATATATCGGGGACTAAGTTTCCCCTTCTTACCAAACCTCATAACACCCTTCATGGGTGAAACTTTCAAGTAGACCCAATCATCTACTTCAAACTCTAGGTCTCTTCTCCTAACATCTGTATAGGATTTCTGACGACTCTGCACTATCTTCAATCTCTCTTGAATAACCTTTACTTTCTCCATAGCTTGATGAACTAAGTCTGGTCCTATCAATACCGCTTCACCAACTTCAAACCATCCAATAGGAGATCTGCATCTTCTCCCATAAAGAGCCATTTGGATGCTAGAGTGGTAACTATTATTGTAGGCGAACTCAATAAGAGGCAGGTGATCATCCCAATTACCCTTGAAATCAATCACACAAGCTCTCAACATATCCTCTAAGGTCTGGATAGTGCGCTCTGCTTGACCATCTGTCTGAGGATGAACAGCAGTACTCAAGTTCACCTTTGAACCCAAGCCTTTTTGGAATGACTTCCAAAACTGTGCAGTAAATTGTGCACCTCTGTCTAAAATAATCGAGACTGGCACCCCATGGAGTCTAACTACCTCTTGAATATACAACTTAGCATAATCTTCTGTTGAATGGGTAGTCTTCACTGGCAAAAAATGGCTGAATTGGTCATTCGATCAACAATCACCCAAATAGAATCATGTTGCCTGCGAGACCTTGGTAAACCTGTGATGAAATCCATATTAATCATCTCCCACTTCCATTCTGAAAGTTCTATATTCTGAGCCATACCATCGGGCCTTTGCTTCTCTACTTTAACTTGCTGGCAATTGGGACACTTAGCAACAAATTCTGCAATGCGCTTCTTCATACTACTCCACCAATAGACTTCTCTCAAGTCACGGTACATCTTTGTGGAACCGGGATGGATAGAATATCTGGAGCTATGCGCTTTCTCTATGATCCTCTCTTGGAGTTCATCCATCCTTGGCACACACAACCTACCTTGATACCTCAATACGCCATCTCCCCCTTGTTCAAAAGCCAATATTTTTTGCTTTTGACATTTGCCTTTAATTCAAGCAAAACAGGATTTTGGTCTTGCTTCTCTTTTACTTCTGACACTAATGATGATTCAGCCTCATTCATCACCACTACTCCTCCTTCCGTGGAATCCATTAGTCGAACTACTAATCGTGTAAGTCTATGCACATCTTTTGCTAACTCTTTCTTATCTTCCTCAAAATGGGCGATACTACCCATAGACAATCTACTCAAAGCATCAGAAACAACATTAGCCTTACCTGGGTGATAAAGAATACTTATTTCATAATCTTTGAGTAACTCTAATCACCTTCTTTGTCGGAGATTAAGCACTTTCTGACTAAACACATACTGAAGACTCTTGTGATCAGTGAATACATCAACATGAACACCATAAAGATAGTGACGCCATATTTTCAAAGCAAATACTATGGCAGCCAACTCTAAGTCATGGGTTGGGTAGTTCCTCTCAAGAATTTTCAACTGTCTGGAGGCATAAGCTATAACTTTGCCATTCTGCATTAACACACAACCCAATTCAACTCTGGACGTATCACAATATACAACAAAGCCTTGCGTACCTTCTGGTAAGGTCAATACTGGGGCAGTAGTCAACCTCTTTTTCAATTCCTGAAAGCTTTTCTCGCAAGCTTCAAACCATTGAAACTTCACTGTTTTCTGAGTCAACTTGGTCAAAGGGGATTAAATAGATGAGAACCCATCTACGAGCCTTCTATAATATCCGGCCAAACCCAAGAAACTCATAATATCAGTTAGAGATGTGGGTCTAGGCTAATTCTGCACTGCCTCTATTTTCTGGGTATCAACTCTAATTCCATCATCCAAAACTCACATTTAGAGAATTTAGCATATAACTCTTTATCCTTTAGAGTTTAGAGAACTACTCTGAGATGGCTAGCATGATCTTCCTCATTCCTCGAATAGATTAGTATGTCATCAATGAACACGATAACAAACATATCTAAATAAGGCTTGAATACTCTATTCATAAGGTCCATGAATGATGCAGGCGCATTAGTTAAACCGAACGACATGACCATAAACTCATAATGACCATAACGGGTCCTGAAAGTTGTCTTTGGAATATCACATTCCCTTACTCTTAACTGATGGTAGCCAGATTTGAGGTTTATCTTAGAGAAACAAGTGGCACCCTGAAGTTGATCAAAAAGATCATCAATCCTTGGGAGAGGATACTTATTCTTGATGGTAACCTTGTTCAACTGACAGTAATCTATACACATCCTAAGGGAACCATCCTTCTTCCTCACAAACAAGACCGGAGCGCCCAGGGTGAGACACTTAGTCGAATAAAGCCCTTATCAAGGAGATCTTTCAACTGCTCCTTTAACTCTTTTAACTCTGCTGGTGTCATCCTATATGGCAGAATAGATATAGGACGAGTATTTGAGATAACATCTATACCGAAGTCTATTTCTCTCTCAGGAGGGACTCCGGGAAGATCATTTGGAAAGACTTCTGGAAACTCTTTTACTATTAAAACTGACTGAATAGGTGGTATCTCAACACTAGAGTCATTAACTCGGACTAAATGATAGACACACCCCTTAGAAACTAACTTTCTTGCCTTAAGGTACGAAATGAAACGACCCTTAGGCACTGCTGAACTACTTTTCCACTTTAAGACTGGCTCATTTGGAAACTGAAACTTGACAACTCGAGTTCTACAATCAACTGAGGCATAACAGGCATGAAGCCAGTCCATACCAAGAATGACATCAAAATCTACCATGTCTAACTCAACTAAATCAGCCATGGCACTTTTGTGATTGACGGAAATGGGACAATCACGATAGACTCTCTCTGCTAGACTAGACTCACCAACAGGTGTAGAAACACTGAAAGGCTCACTAAGTTGTTCAGGAATAACATTAAAATTCATCACAACATACGGAGTTACAAAGGATAAACTCGCTCCTGGGTCTAGCAAAGCATAAACATTAAAGTTAAAGACTTGGATCATACCAGTGACAACATCTGGCGAATCCTCTTGCTCTTGGCGACTAGTGATAGCATAAATACGGTTTCCTCCTCCACCTGCCCCTGAAGTAGCTCCTCTAGATGCAGCTCTGTCTGGTGGAGCAACTGACAAAGACTGGGCTCTATTGTCCACATTACCGTTTCCCTGCTTGTTCTTTGGACACTCTTGCATAAAATGACCGTTCTGGCCACACTTAAAACAACCAGTGGAGCCATCACGACACATCCCTGAGTGGTTCCTACCACACTTAGCACATGCAGGAGGCTTACTACCCCCTTGTGTCATACTACCTTGAGAATAGGCAGACTTAGCTCTGAAATTCTGACTATTGTACTCACATTTGTTCTTTGGTGCAGGCGCACTAGCAGATGATGGAGCAGGTCCCTTCTGTTTCTGTTGGAACGATGAGCGGTTCGTATTACTCTTCTGCTGCCCGGACTCATTCTCTGTCTTAGCTCTACTATTCTTAAACTCTTTTCTATCCCTTAGCTTGTCCTCCTCAACTTGTTGCACATGGATCATCAGCCTAGCTATGTTCATATCTCATATCAGCATAGTTTCCTGCCTTCCTTACTTGACAGACGAGACAACCCAGCAATAAATAAACTCATTCTGTTTCTCATGTCAGCAACCATCTCCGGAGCATAGCGGTAAAGTTGTGTGAACCTCAGACTATACTCATGAATGCTCAAAGAATCCTGCTTAAGTGTGAGGAACTCTCGTACCTTAGCCTCTCTCAATTCTCGGGGGAAGAAACGCCCCAAGAAGGCCTCCTCAAAACAAGCCCAACTCGCAAGTCGTGCTCCCTCAACTCGGTTCTTCTTCCATTAGTCGAACCATATCCTAGCGACACTCTTCATTTGGTATGCAGCTAGTTCTACCCTCTCAGTATCAGCAACAGGCATGATTTCGAAAACCTTCTGAAGTTCTTCAACAAAATTCTCTGGATCCTCAGTAACACTAGAACATGTGAATCTTGGTGGATTCATCCTAAAGAACTCGCGGATCCTCAAAGTATCAGCCACAAGTGTAACAACGATAACAACCCAATTATATTACTCCTAAGCTTTAAGGAAACATGCCGTAAGAAGGAAATAGCCTTAACATACCTTTTTCGCTGAATTCACGTGGCCTAACGACTTTTACTCACAGCCCCCCTCGCTACTACAACAAGGCAGGACCATAATCAACCCACGAAAATAGAA